>CAUJRU010002300.1:0-83477 GCA_963277665.1 Viscum album
CCAGAAATTGATTTTTCTTTAATATTGCCATCAGATAATAAGAACAAGGAACTTTCTATTTTTTTTACCAATACACACAAAGATACAGTTCTGGTCAAATACCCAAATTCATCAAGTCCCGACGAGATTACATGCCAACCTTTAGTCATCACATAATAAGAACAAGGAGTTTTCTTTAATATTTTCATCACATAAAATGGGAATGAGAGGTATATCAAAGATCACATGCCAAACATTGTTCAGAACAAAAACACAATATCACACATAGCCTACGGTCCAACGAGTGATCTATTCCACCTTTGTGCACTGCATGCGTGACCTAAGGGCCCTTGTACTTGGGCCCCAAATGCCTAATGTGTTCACTATTTACATTATCCACTATAACCTCCTTATGGGGTGCCACAGTTAGTCTTTCACATGTGGTTGACCCTAAGGGTTCCCCTATGTGGTTGAGTACTGTCCCGATGCCTCCCAAGGATAAAAATATTTATTACAGACATAAATTAAAAAAACATTAGTATCGTTCTAACATTAAAAAAAATTAAAAACCTATTTTTAGAACATTAATAAAAATTATTTATTAAATAAATAACTATAGAATTTTAATCACTTTAAATTTTTATTAAACTTATTAAAACAATTAATTGATTAATTTTCAATTAATTGAAACACTTAACAATTTAATATTGTTTATTAAAACACATGAGAAAATAATAACAGAATTTAAGAAATGTTGATGGAGAGTAATTTATCAAAACAAAATAAAATTATTAAAGTATTTAAAACAAATTCAAATATGAACAATATTATAATGAAAAATAAATTTTACTGCTACATGGATCCAGTATTCCACACAAACACAGGAGTGATACTTTCACTATACATTTAAAGGAAAAGAGGGTGAATAAATGTGGTTATATAATCATAAAAAAATATGATTATATTTAGGATTATAGATTTACTATTTTATTATAAATAACACATATTCTAGTAGGTATATGATGAAATAAATTGAAATAGGTCGGGTAAGATGATCATATCTTCTTTGGTAGGCCTCCATTGTATCATTTCTGAAGGACCCTTGGAATTATCTTTTTAGATGAATGGAACCTCAAATTAATTGATAGGGAATTTTAGAAGATATTTTAATATGGTTTGGTCAATATAGATAGATTAATGTGGTGTAAAGAAGAGAAAGGTTGGGTATTCATTTATAAGTGGAAAAGAGGACCAACATGGAATTTCAAGAAGTATTAATATATAATAATTTTATACTCAAACAAAATGCTATAAAATGGATATATTATAAGGTTGGATATGATGAATTAGAATTATTTCCAACAAATAGAATTTAGACAATTATAATTGGAAAATATACCCTTATATCTTGGTTTAACACCCCCCAATAAACCCTTTTTGACCTTAACCATAATAGTATATTTTACTGTTTTTAATTTTTATTATGACCAAAAATTAAGTTGAAAATATTATATAAAATTAATTATGTGTATTTAAAATATGTAAACCATTGTATCAAATTCAAATCCCATAATTGAAATAATTTAATTTAAAATTAATCCCATTAAATGAGATAAAAATCAATTTTCAAGCAAAAAATGTTTTCTTATGTATAAAAGTTTTTGTAGAAAATCCAACATAAAAATGAATCTAATCAAATTAATTGGATTATTAATAATATAAATTAACTAATTTTACTCTGAAATAATTTTAAAACTAAAGAAACATTTTATATTCTTGAAACGAAAATGAAAATTTCAATAAAAAACAGAATTTTTCACTATTCATTGAAAAATCAATATTTTTAGTAAATTATAAAAATATTACTCTAAGATAATTTTTCAATGATGATTTAAAAAATGATGTAAATTTTTTCAAATAAATTTTTCTAAAAATCGAAAAAAAAAATATATCATTTTCTCACAAAAAATAACAAAAACAATTTTGTGGAAAAACGTATTTTCGAAACATATAAAGGATTCACAAAAAAATTTAGTACTTAATTATAAATATATATTTTTATCTAAAACCTATATACATATTTTAAAAATATTTTTATTCTTATTTAACCTCTGAATTTAAAGGCTATTTTATGATTATATAATAAATTATAGTTCATTTAAACTTGATTTTTCATGTATCTGAGGCTATCAAAGAAATTAAAGTTATTTAAAGAGAAATATATCACAAAATCTCTGGGTGTTACATTATAACACCCCTAATTAAATAAATATTTCCTTTAAAATTACATCACATTGATACAAACAAATGAGGATATGTTTTTTTCATCACATCCCCAGTTTCCCAAGTAGCTTCCTTAAATTTTTGATTCCTCTAGAGAACTTTAACCAGGTGAGTATTTTTGTTCTGTAACACATTATCTCAATTTTACAAGATTTATAACAGTTGTTCTTAATAGTAAATATCATTCTCTAGTAGAAAGACCTATTATTTTAATTCATGTGAAGGATAGGGAGTGGAGTTTCTCAGGATAGATACATGAAACACATCGTGAACTTGGGAGAGGTTCAATGGAAGCACCAAGCGATAAGCTACTGTCCCTACTCGATCAAGAATATTAAAGGGTGAAATATAAATAGGGATTAAATTTCCCTTAATATTAAATCTCATAAACTTATTTCATGGAGTAATTCAAATTAATACCTTCTCACCGATTTCAAATTATCGATTTCATTAATGATTTTCAATGTAACTATTCTGTTAACTCTAAAAAACTGTGATGTACTTCTAAATGGCTCTGAATTTATTATCCATTTCCTTAGCTAACTCTGGCTCTAATATCATTGTTTCTCCAACTTCATCAAAATACATTACATTTCTACACTTCTTTACATATAGGGATTTATAAGGAGCCATCTAAATGCTCATGTGAAAGCTATTGTTGTTAGAAAACTTGACTAGAAGAAGGTGTTAACATCAAAAACCTTTGAAATTCATTGAAAAATATCTCAGAATATCCCCTAGGGTTTGAATGGTTCTCCCAAACTGGCCATCTCTTTGAGGATGACAAGATGTATTGAAACACAACTCTGAATCCTGATCTTGCTAAAGAGCTTTCCAGAATATTTAGATAGCCCCCATATCTCAGTCATATGATGTATAATGTGGTAGTCCATGTAACCTTATAAATTCATTAACGTATATTCTATAAATATTATCAATAGATAAATATTCTCTAAAAAATGAAGTATGATGACTTAGTAAGGTGACCGATCAAAACCAAAAAAAAGAACTCAACATAGCTCCTTCCCAAAAACGAACAACTCCTGATACTATTTATTATGTTGTTCTGCTAAATAATATAGGGCCATTGGGAGAAATTTTTTAGTAGGAGTGAGGTAGTTAACATCCCTCAAAATCTCTTCAAAATGAAACATCTCATATGTGGCGTCTTCCATGAAAAAAAGACAAAATCACCTGAACTTGACAATCCAACAAAATAGGGGAAAAATCACTAGATAAAAAAGAAAAAATGATATCATCGCTAAAAATATGTTTGATTGATTCTCAAAAATTTCCCCATCTTCTTCTAATTCAATATTTCCCCTCTCCTGTCATCCCTAAAGAGAAGTCTTAGTATGTCGATCTTCAATTTTCAACCTTGAATCTGAGATAATATCAATTTCAATAATATAAATCTCCAAATATTCTACACAATACTCAAGTAAAAAATGTGAAAATACTTTATGTTCATTAACTAAGGCATCTAAGAGTTATCTCAAGTCCTCTTTAATGTATTCTATGAACTCTTTAAAATATTATTAATTCAAGTTATTTTAATGGTTTCCATTTTTAAAGGCAAGAAATCCTACAAATTGTTTTAAGGGTCGGGTACGTTTCATCATTATTTTGATTTTTTGATTTTTTTTCTTTTTTGAACTATTTTTTATTCTCAAAACCCTAGGCACTCTCATCAATCCTTCCCCAACAAAGACATAAAAATTTTAATAAGTGGTAGACTACCATAACCATCAAATTTCCATTCATTAATTTATATCATTAATATATTGAATAGTTTATACATAAGGAAGGATGGTGAGGTGATATCAGGATTTATTAAATGTCAAAAACTACAAAAAAATGACATTTATGGAAGATTGTGTGCACTATTTGTGATGAAAGTGTGAAATACATTATTAGTATAGTTAAAACTAACTATGTTAAGAGCATAGACATGGGATCAATATTAATAGGGGGAACTGCTGAGGAATCAAAGGGGATATGATGATCAAAAAATATATAAACTTATCTACATGAAATTGATCAGTTAAAATTTTCATAATCTCTCAATATTTATGACTAATCCAATGATAAATCATTTTCTTCATCAATATGTGCGATCAAAGAGATTAAAATGCATAGGAGGAAGAATTTATCAAGATCAAGATAAAGTATGAAAACAACAACATTTGAAACCCCTCAATCAATTAAGTGCTCATAATGTTTGAAAATTATAAATAAGTATGGGAAAATATAGTTGTGATATTTATAAAGAAGAACAAGGAAGAAAAAAAATTCTCTCTTGAAAAAATATTCTAGTGTTTCATCCTTTCATCCTATGCATTCATCAACGTTGAAGCTCATTCACCTATTCACCAAGAAAATCTCCTATGTTCCTTCTACATCAGAGATCCTTGGTATTTTGTTATTCTCTCTCATCTAAGAATGAATGTACCCTCTGTAGCCAGGTACTAAAAATATCAGCAAACAACTTACCTGATTTTGACAGTTGAACATATTTCTTTTAAAAACATGTCAATTTCTCCATGACCAATTCCAGAAGAGCATCAACAGATGAATTTCATTAAAACAATCAATTGAACACTTGATCTGCACCTATCCCATATCATGAAACCACAACGGTTGGTACTCGGAGGCCCCATCATCTTCAATTCCTCATTGAAATTTAAAAATCAACCGAAAAAATAACTAATCCAAAATTCAACATCCTCATACTGGTGGGGGATTCAATTAGATATCCTCGAATAAGTCAGGCTTCGGGTTCTATGTCATATTTGGATGGATTGAAAACAAATTAATAATTACATTATGTAAATTAATATTTAAATATATTATAACACCTAATAAAAATATTTTAATTAAAATTTAGATTCCATTAATTAAATATTAACAAAAAAACATAAAATATTAAAAGTTTGAATTAATAAACCGCAAAAAAAAGATACACTAAAAATAATATTTTTAAAAATAATTAGAAAGAAAATATATTGAAAATATAGGAAAACATAATTAATAATTTAAATGAAAAAAGTACAAATTTAGAAGAAAAAAACTTCAGAAATCAACAATTTGAATAGTAAATTAACCACAATCCAGTCATTTTACATTTAAAGCACATTTTACTAATTAAATCATTAAATTTGTAATGAAATGATGTTGAAACCAGTGTGAAATAAAAGTCACATCAGCCTCTCATACAACACCTCATAATGTGTAATATGAATTTAATCCCAATAACTATTATTATCCCAAAAATCTAATGAGGGACGGTGTTTCTCCCATGATCTACTGAAGTAAATGACACATTCCTGCTGCATGTCTCCATGAATCTGAATGACTCACTTAGTATGGTCATTTATTTGTGGGTGGTAAGTCATGCTCTCAAAATTTAAAATAAGGCCTTTAACAGCACTGGTAAAAGGGATTTATCAGCACTATAGAGCAACTAATAATGTAAGTGATGTTAATGGTTTAGATTTAATAGAACTCCTAAAAAGCATTCATAAAGGTCTCACTGATAAAGGGTATAATTTTTTTTCACACCCCAACCACCCCTTTTATCTGTATTTCCCCAACCCCTTTATCATCCCCTTAGATAATCCCACCATCCCATGTGCACCCTGACCTTCCACAAGTTTCGAACCCTAGACCTCCATCTTATACACCAACGCATTTTCCACTCCCCTATAATATTTTGTTTTACATTTTATGATATTTTTATATATTTATATATATATATTAAATACATATATAATTGTTTGTGTGTGTGTTTATAAATACATAAAAACATAAATATATCATATATATGTTTGTGTGTGTGTGCATCTATAAATATAATTATACATGTTTATATTTATTTATATATATTATATATTAATATTTATATACAGGTGTTAGAATATATAGAAAAATATATATTTATTTTCCAATACACACACAAATATATATATATATATTAATTTTATAGGTACATAAATATTTATATATTTTTATTTTAAATAAAATAGATACTAGTTGTTATTTACATAAGGTTTATATATTGAGGAATATATTTTATATGTAAATATGTTTAATTATTTATTATAAAATTAAATTTTTATGTGTGAATATATAAAAAATATGTATATATTATTATATATTTGATTATAAATAACAATACTTTTGGAAAATGATAAAATTTGAAAGAAATAATATCAATATGAATGTAGAATCTGAGAATAAATCCATTCCCCACTAAAAAGAGCAAAAATACCCCGTTAAACGAGGATGAAAATCCATTGAATGTTAAAAAATTTAGATACCCCGACTAAATAAAGTTTTTATAGGATTTCTTATCATTTTTTGGCCTTAAAATGTAAGAGATGGTTCCCCTATTTCTCTGGGTCATATATCTCACCACAGTTTTTAATTTGATATGTGGCAAAATCCAAACAGACGCCTAAATCAAAAGTAATGGTCATTTTAAGTTCACGGTACATTTTCAACTTAATTTAGTTATTTAATTATTTTTTTATTTTTTAATATTCAAATTTTTATTAAATGATTATTACTTAATAATAATTATAAAATAATTAATTATTTTTTTTAATTATTTTATAATCCATTTTTACTAAATATTATATATAATATGTGTAAATTTCTATTTGGTTTTATCTAAAACATATTTAAAAATATATAGTATTTTTATATCAAAATAAATATATTTATGTATTAATATATAATTTTTAATGATTTTTTTTGGAAATATACCATTTATCAACGCTTTATTAACAACACTGATAAATTCCTCTTTTTATCAGCGCTTCATTTCTATTGCTGATAGAGGTGGTGTATTTATCAGTTCTTTTTTACAAGCACTAATAAACGGACCCCTTTAATAGTGTTTTTTATCACTATTAAATACCCCTTTTAATAGCGCTTTTTATATCGCTGATAGGGGGTTTATCAGTGCTTTTAGCTAGCACCGTTAAAATTATAGTGTTGGATTAACCATGTTTTGTAGTACTGTCTTCTTTAATTGAGTGCCAATCATTGAATGCAATACAATCCTGAAAAATGATGTAAATAGAGGGTCTCTATTAAAAACAATAATCTATAAAACACCATGAAGTTTAACATCCTCTTGAACATACAAATTCCCAAGACTTCTACTTTTTTTGAATCCTTAACAGGTATGAAATGTTATGATTTTGTGATTCAATCTATAATAACCAAAAATTGCATCTTTACCAATAGGAGTTTGTGGTAACCCAATAAAAAATTTCAAGGATGTTTCATCACATTTCCACACTATAATGGGAAATATTTTTAACAACCTAGTAGGTCTCTGATGTTTCTTCTTGATTTTTTGGTATGTGAGACACCGTTATGCAAAACCCAAAATCCATCAACTCACACCCGGCCACCGGTAATGATGTCTCAAATCATTGTACATCTTGGTATCTCTATGGTGTATGGACCCACTAAATCGGTGTCTACTATCTATTAACTCATTCCTAATGTTTTATGGAAGGATTCTCTTACCATAGAAGATTAAAAATCCATCTAGATAATGAGACCACTCACCCTAGCTCTCCGCACCATAAAGATTATTGCTGAAATACTGACACTCTACATCCTCATCCTATCCACGTAGAATATGATCATCTATGAATGATCCATCCTGAGTATAAGTATAGAATACCTTTCAGTTATCTCTCTATCCTTTCGAGTTCACCTAAGCGAAGAATCTCATCAAGAACCACTCTTCAACTAATTCATTCATTGCTTAAGTCATTAATTTCTTACTCAAAGAAACAACGTTGACATTCCCTTTATCGGGGGTGTAAGAACTTTCAAAATCAAAGGTCTAAAGATACTCCACCCAATATATTTGTCTTAGGTTAAGATCCCTATGGGTGAAATTATTCTTTAGAATAGTATGGTTGAAATAAATCATAAACCTCTCACTAAAGAGGTAGCGATGCCAGGTCTTGAACGCATGCATAATCGCTTCCAACTAAGGATCATGAGTTAGATATTTCTTCTTTTGAGGGTGAAAATAATGTGGGAAATAAGTTATGACTTTTCTCTCATGCATAAGAACACAACCTAAACCTATACCCAAGGAATCATAGTTGACATCATAACTAACACCTGATCTAGGAAGAATCAATACATGAGATAAAATCAATCTCACTATCAACTCCACAAAGGTTATTTGGCTCTGATCACCATAAAAAAACACAACATCCTTATGGGTCACCACTGTCATAGGGGATGAAATCTTAAAGAAGTCCTAAACAAAGAGTCTATAATAACCATCTAATCCCAAGAAACTCTGAATCTCAGACACATTCATAGACCACTCCCAATACATCACTGCCTGAATCATTTTAGGATCTTCTGAGACTCCCTTGTTAGAAATTAAATGGCACAAAAATTTCACTTTATGAATCTAGAACTAACATTTTGATATCTTTTCATAGAGATTATGTTCACTTAGGACTCCAATGACAATATTTATATTCTTTGCATGATCCTTATCTAACATGGAATAAACTAGAATATTATCCACAATGAAAACCACAAAGGAATCAGAGAACAGTAAAGGATTTAATTCATCAATGAAATAAACACCACATGATAGTTAGTAAGTATAAATGTCACAAACAAATACTCATAATTCTTATACCTTCTCCGGAATTTTTTTTATACTAATATCATCTTCCCAGGACATTTACTGATGGTGACCCAATCCTAGATCAATCATTGTAAACCATTGAACCCCCATAAACTGGTAAAAAAGGTCAGTGATTCTAGGTAAGGGATATTTTTTCTTTAAATTCACCTAATTGAGTTTACATTAATAATGGAAATATTAGACTCTCATATGCCTTATTTGGAAAGAACACTGTAGAAACCCAAGGCGATACACTAGAAAAAATAAATCTCTATGCCTCCTAATCCTCTAGATAGTTCTTATTTTTTTTTATTTAGCTGGTCTTATATGGTATCAGGTTATATAAATGGGTCTCATTTCAATATTTATTTATATAAATAACTCCATTTCCTTATGGCACAATAACCTAAGGGAATTATCAAAAAACAATTGGGACACTCACACACCACCACGGGAAGAGGAAAACTAATATGTGGTTAAATAGAATCGGGAAAAAATTATGAAAACTAGAAGGAAATCAACTCAGCACTAGGAGAAATGAGATATTCTCTTATTGACTATAGATCCCACTCACCCTAGAAGACATGTTAAACTCCATAGGGAGAGACAAAATCACTCGATGATGATAAAAATTGATTCAAGCTTTATAACTAATCATATAATCCATGTCACCAATAAGATAAAATATGTCAAGGTCAAAAAGTAAACAATACCACATAGTTTTAAAGATGGAAAAATTACCAAAAACTCAAGAAATTTTAAATATATACACCATATTCTTTTCCAAAGGAGTGGAAAGAGTCATCTAGTAAGGCATGATATTTGAACATAAGACCAATATATCGATGATCGTGGAAGATAAATTATAATGAGTTCCACCTGTATCAAACAAATCCTTAACCATATAAGATACTATGAGTACGTCACCTCTCAAGATTTTCGGTCCCCCTATGTCTCCTCGGGTGCACTCTCTACAACATATAGACATACAATCTCATCCTACCCATTCTTTTCCATCTGAGAATCACCCTTAGCATGAGGATGAGATCCCACCCATTTAACTAAATTAGGTTTAAACGGAAACCACAAGAGAAGGTTCATCTATATCTATTTCCCTATACTTATCTCTAATTCAAATTCTAACGATGGGAAAATTTCCCACAAGTATAGATCACATTTGGTCCATCCTGACTATTAGATTTAAGGTGTCCATTTTTTCCACACTGGTAATAGACCACATGACTCTTTCCTAATGTCAAATGAACACTCCTTTTATTTCAATGTTGGTCATTACAATTTCTTTTTTTGACTAAAAAGTGAAGTCTAAAAACCGGTCGCTATCACTGACTCTCCAAATATCCATGTATTCCCATGTATGTTCTCCCCAGCCATGGAAACATTCTCCACAACCTCTACATAGGTTGGTAGGCACATAAGAATCATCATAGATATTATAACTACCCTTAAACCGATTTTTAACATCTATTCCTTTAGATAATCATTAGAAATAAGCTCTAGATAAAATTATAACAACTCGATAAACTGAGTGACATACTCCTTGGAAAAATGATCTACCTTCTCTAATGGAAAATGAAATATCTTTGTTCTTCAAGCTCATCCAACTCCAGTTTTCAAGCTCAGTTTGTGACATATGGTAAATTCCAACCCTCATGTCCAGATTCATCGAGTCGCCATGGGAAAATGGGTGGCAAGCTCGATCTGAATGGTCTATCTACCTCGTGAAATATATCAGACTGGTGGAGGCTTCTATCGGACTTCTTCTTTGAATAAGTTGGGTATCGTGTTCTATTTCTCATTAAGATAGGTTGAAAATTGTGTATGTGGAATGCTTCTCAGAATTAAAATACAAATTGTAACACCCCAAGATTCCACGGTAAGTTTCCCTTTGAATAATGCAATAGCTTGCATTGTACATAACTTGGAGATTCTAACACACCGTGACCAATCAAACTAGCCGTTATGAATAGAAATACCCACTTTTTGAAATTTTATAAATTTTATCTTTCAAAATGGGCTTCATTTTTGGATTTGGAATATCAAAATTAGCCTTAGGTGAAATTTTGGTATTTTTCTGAAAACGTTCAATTTTTGATAAATAGTGAAAAACACTAAGTCATAATTTAAAACCGTTTTTTTAAAATAAGGATATATTTTATTTAAATTTATTTTAGGTCAAAATAGATACATAATACTTATATATGTTCAATGTAATTAATTGGAGTCTGTTAACAAAATCATTAGATATATAAAAATTTTATTGACCTTTTCACCGTCTTTTACCCATCTCCTAGGAGAATTTGCAAATTCACATGAAACTTAATTTTACCGCGTCTGTGAGTGGAATTTTGAAAATATTAGAGACATGGTTAATATCAAGGAGTAAAATGTGGTTCAATAAGATAAAAATAATTTTTGGTGAATAGTAACTTTTTACTTTTATTTACCACGGTTAAATGTAAATAGGGTAATTAAGGGTAAAAATGATATTATTATTACCCTAACACATGTCCTAATTCTATTGGATATGTATAATTCAACCAAAAACAACCTTAGGAATAAAATATGAACCTCTTTGGTCCACTTGGATTGGATTAGGACTTTTATTATTATTTAAATCAAATAAGAGTTAAAAGAGTTAAAATCAAAGTTTAATAACTAAAACATTTTAATTATAGGTTTATACATAAAATAAATTTGATTATAAATATTAATTAGAAATATAAAAATATTTCCTACATAATGGTATTTTATTTATAATTTTTATACGTTATATAATTTAATTTATTTATGAAACAATGATGATGCAGTAATTACCTTATTAGTGAAATATTAAAATAATTGATATCATAAATACCCAAATAAATATAATTTGTACTTTTAATGAATTAAACGAATTTTATAGGTTAATATGACATTTTATAGTTTATTAAATGAATTAGGTTCGAAGTAATAATGTTGTTAGGAATTTAGAAAAAACAAAATACCAAATAGTTTCAAAATTGACATAAAAGAGTTTTTAAAACAAATATTATATTATTAATTGATATTAAATTCCTAAAAATCTATGGTTCAGACAAGAGACTTTTATAATGATAGGTGCATCATTAATGAACCACTTGGGGTTCTTTTGGAAGTTTATAGTAAGTTTATTAACCATAAAATATAAAAATACAAAGAGACATGGTAAATGTGAAACTAATTAACAAAGAGTTGAAACTAAAAGATAAGGTTAATATAGTGACCCAAACCTATCTAAAACCTGTTTTTGGGTGTTTTTAGACCCATCCACACCTTATCCTTGAAATAAGTCACTTTGGATCCATTAGAAACTGAATATGAATTTATTATAAAATAATATATCTTTCTTTTCCTAAGGTGCCCCTCACCCCTCTTATAAAAGGGCACTCCCCCTTCTCTCAATTTCACACCTTCAAAGCCTTTTGTATCAGCCAAACCCTGACCAAATATCCTCTCATATTTCCTAAATTAAACCTAGAGTAATTATTTTGATCATAAATCCAACATAAGGAGCCCTTTTGATCAAATCAAAAGAAAGATCCCGAAGAGGAGGTAATGATTTCACCACCCTCTTTCAAGTTCCTTTCTTCTTCCACTTATTCTTTATTTGTAATTTCCATTATAAAATAATAAATATAGTATCTTCTATATACTATGACGTTATTATATATATGGTACAACCATATTCAGTATTCTATCCATCCCTTGGATGACATGTCACCATACGTGCGTACGTACGGCTTACCGTCTCCACGAACGCGATGAGATTCATTTCTCATCGTATCCATTCAAGACTATTTTTCATTTGATGATTAAAAATAATGTTTAAGGACTTGATATAATTATTTATATTAATAACATACAACCTATGGATAAAAAACATGGCTTATGTAACAAAACATATAAAAGAAAACAAGTAAGTGAACACCCAAAACGACGATAATACTAAAATATTATTAACAAAGCAATATTAAAAGATCATATATGATATCATATTTATGTATATGATTCATGTATAATTTAATAACAATTATTTAACTATTATACAGAATTTTAACCTACCCTAGACCAAGTAAAAGTACAAGGTGATGGTTTATTTTATAATCTCTACATTATCCGGGGATGTTTATATATAATTATCTACTGGGGCCCCTTTATCATCCACATCCATGTTTCTTAAAAATGTATTTCAAAACATTCTTACTATTTTATAGAATATTTGTTAAAGTCATTTATACCCTTTTTTGAATTTTATATGATATTTATAAAGGAATCTTTTCGTCATTTTCCAAACAAGGTCCTTTTGGCCTTTTCGACAGAATTAAGCTAAGAATGACTTTTTTTAACTTATACGGCGGGCGGGTGAGGCTATTTTACACCATTATAAAATTTTCAAATCTTCCATTAAAATCTTATTAGAATATTTTCAAAGTAAATGTTTCCTTTTATAATTATGTGACTTTTAAATGATTTCAAAAAAAGAGATATTTCTCTCAAATAGTTTTGATTTCATATATGTCAACATCTTTTGGTGGATTTTAAGTTTATTTGAAGTTGATTTATTATGATAAAAAAATTCCATATTGTATTGAAGGTTTTGTGATATGTTTGACTGTGGATGTGTTATTTTTACACCATCCATGTTTTACGGATAAATTTTTGACATTTTCGGATGCTAGTTTCAATACAAATGTTTATGTTATGTTTAAACATGTTCATATGAGGAATGCATTTGACTTAGTAAGTGACGAGTAGAGCCTGATATAGATCCTCCAAGCATCGATATGTCTCATGAGACAAACTATTGTCTTGGCAGAAGGCCTTGACAAAAAAAATTAGTCTTGGCACAAGGCCTTGACTATGTGGTTATGAAAGTCTGGCATTATGAATTCCATCATTATGAAAGTGGTTATTGATATTGCATGTGATTATTCGACTAGTAGAATATCCAAGTGAATAAGTAAATGGAATTATATCATTTTATTTTTTCCATATTATGCTGAAGTTCAAGTTTAAAAGGCATTTGTTTTAGTTATACATTGCCTTAAAAATTTATGCTTATTTATGAAAGTGTATTCTATATTGTTATCCTTACATAGCATCTGAGCTCACCCATTTCTATGTTTTATTTTTCCCAGGATGTGAAGAAGTATTTTATGACTGACCTATAGGGATAGTCTGAGGGGATATGAGTGTGGACTATGGAGACTGTGTTGTTGTAGTTTTTCACTTTAGGGTGTAATGTAAGACTTATGAATGTATTTAGTGTTTCCAAGGCTACTAAACTAATCGGTCTTTCAAGAAATGATCTTTTGTGATCATGCCAATGTTATGTAATAATGCACTGACTCTGGGTAACTAGGGTCAGGGCATTACAGTTGGTATCAGAGGAAGTTTGGTACAAACCTTGGAATATATATTTAGATATACTCGAATTAGAGCACATAGCCCTAAGATATACTTTGAGGATTAGTATAAAAAAAATCCTAGAATTCTGGTATTGTAGAGATTTTGTGAGTTTTCTGAGAAATACATCCCTGTCTGGATACGAGTAGGTAGAGGCAGCTCTGGCACAGATGTACCTAGGGGTAAAACACGAAAACACCGCTTTGAGCTAGACTCAAATGGGAATTAGTGCACGACAACGGGCCTTGATGCACTCTTGGTTACGACACACTCAGGGGATATGATTAGGATAATTCTCATTTTCTGTACAAGCCATTATGAAGGGTTTATGGGTATATACTTCCTCAAAGAAAACATTTTTATGATTATGGATTATATCCATAAAATGTTCAATTTATGTTACGTGTTTTACAAGTTTGGATTTATGTATTGCGATTCATAATCTAATATAGTGTATGCCATTGTTTAGAAATGGTGCCTAGTGGATGAAATGGAAACTGTATCATTGCACACACTCCATGTTGGGATTTCCCTCCTACTCAATATAATTATAGTGGAGCTGGTGATGCAACTGGTGTTGATCAGCTAATCACCATACTGGGACAACTCACTCAGGTTTTGAATAATAACCTTACCCGTATGAAGCACCCAGATCCACAGCGTAGAGGATCAATGTTAGATAGCTTCATGAGGAAACAACCACCAACATTAAATGCGGGTACAAATCCCCTAGTAGCTGAGTAATGGATAAATTCCTTAGAGAAAATATTTCATGCCTTGGAGAGTAGCAAAAGGGAAAAAGTTTTTATGGTAGTTTACCGCCTCAATGGTGATGCTGATCGATGGTGGTCATTGATTCAAAACACGAAGGAAGATGATGAAGTATCAAATGTTGAATGGAGGGAGTTCAAAGTTATTTTATTAGAAAAATACTTCCCTCATGATGATTGAGTAGATATGGAAAGGCAATTTCTGAGTCTGAGAAAAAAGGAGGATGAGAATGTCGCAACGTATGAGGCTAACTTTACAAGGTTATCGAGGCATGCGGCAGATTATATACATAACCCAAGAAGTAAGATTGATCATTTCTTTGATGGGTTAAAACCATTTATCCTTATAACATTAGTCTCACAATCCTTCTCATCGTATGAAGATATTGTCTCATGTGCTATCAAGACAGAAAAGGAATTCTCTAAGTCTTACGATTTTAAAGAAAAGAAAGAGAAGAATAGATCTGTTGATCACTTTGGAAATGGAAATAATGGGAAGAAGGGAAGAGTTGAATATCCCTCCTACAGTAAATGTGGGAAGAAACACCCCGGTACTTGCTTGAAGGGAATGGGAGTCTGTTACAAGTGTGTTGAAAAAGGCGACCAAGCTCGTGATTGCAAGGGGAAGAAAGAATCTACCAATGTTCAATGCTACAATTGAAGGGAGATGGGACATTATGCAAATTAATGTCCTAAGCGTCAGGGGAACTTACCTCAAAAAAGGAAAAGGGATCAAGGCCAAGCTTATGCTATCACTACTACTGAGGTAGAAGCTTTGAAAGATGTGGTGGCAGGTAATTTAATAGTTTCCTCAAGTTTATAAAGTGATTTATTTGATTCTGGATCATCGCATTGTTTCATATCTTCCCAGTTTGCTAAGAAAATTAGAAATTTTCAATTTTATTTAACAAGGGAGTTTTCAGTCAAAACTCTTAAGGGAAGTATCATTACAACAAAGTTTTGTGAATCAGTCCCCATTAGAGCACATAAATGTTCTTTATTTGTTGATCTCATCATCATACCCATGATTTAATTTGATATAATCCTTGATATGGATTAGATTTTAGACTATGATGTGAATATTTATTGTAAGAAAAAGGAGGTTATGATTTTTGATGATGATGATAAATAACACCTTATCTTTAGAGAAGAATCATCACCACTTGATTCTTATCTAGATCCACCCCCAGTAGCTCAACTAAATTCAATTATCAAGGAGGAAGAGAATGAAATAACTCTGGGTGAGGAACGGAATGTTCAAATAGAGGATGTACCTATTGTGAAAGATTATGTTGATGTTTTTCTAGAGGATTTACCAGGACACCCTCTAAAACGACAAATTGAGTTTTCCAATGATTTGATTCCTGGATCAAGGCCCATATCGAAGACCCCTTATAGAATGGTAACTGGGGAATTAGTGGAACTAAATAAACAACTAGAGGAATTGAGTAATAATGGATTTATTCTCCCTAGTGTTTCTCCCTGGGGATCCCATGTCCTTTTTGTTAAGAAGAAAGATGGATCTATGAGGTTGTGCATTGACTATAGGGAGATCAATGCTATACCCATAAAGAACAAGTATCTCCTACCTCGTATTGATAATTTATTTGACCAACTTCATAGAGATCAATACTTTTCAAATATTTACCTTCGATCTGGATACCATCAGTTGTGCGTGAAGAAGGAAGACATTCCGAAGATAGCATTTCGAACTAGGTATGGGCATTACGAGTTTACAGTATTTCCTTTTGGATTGACTAATGCATTCTCTATCTTCATGGATATAATGAATAGAGTTTTCAAGGAATATCTTGATGACTTTGTAGTGTTATTTATTGATTATATATTAGTATAATAAAAAATCTATGAAGATCATGAAAATCACTTGCACATTATCCTGAAGACTCTGAGAAGACATGAATTACATGAGAAGTTTAGCTTGTGTGAATTCTAGCTTCAGGAGATTTCTTTTCTTGTCCATGTTGTCTCTAAGGATGGAATCTCCATTGATCCTTCAAAGACCAAGGCAATCCATGAATGGCCAGCACCAATGAGTATAATTGAGGTATGCATTTTTATTGGTTTAGCAGGTTATTATCGACGTTTCGTCTAGAATTTTACCCGGTTGGCTAACCCATTAACCAAGATCACACGTAAAGGGGTGAAATCTGTTTGGAAAAAAGAGTGTGAATAATGTTTTGAAGAACTAAAGAGAATATTATTCAATGCTCCTATATTGACTCTACCAACAAGGAATGATGGGTTTTTTATTTTTAGTTTTGATTCAATGAAGGGACTTGGTTGTGTCCTTATGAAGAATGATAGGGTTATTTCCTATGCATCACGACAGCTAAAAATTTATGACCAAAACTATCCAACTCATGATCTTGAGTTATCAGCTGAAATATTTTCTTTGAATATATGGAGACATTATCTCTATGGTGAAAATGTGAGATATATACTGATCACAAGAGTTTGAAGTATATTTTCTCATAGAAGGAACTCAACATGAGGAAAAGATGATGGCTTAAACTACTCAAAGATTATGATTGCACGATACACTACCACCAGGGGAAGTCAAATCAGGTTGAAGATGCTTTGATTAGAAAGGATCATGGAGTTTTGAACAAGATGAGACTTCAAAAGGATCCTATATATATGGATCTAGTAAAGATGGATATGGGAATCACCATGGAAGGTGAAACATCAATACTTTTTCAAATGATTGCCAAACCATCTTTACTAGAAAAGATAAATATTTCTCAGATCGGTGATGAAGAGTTTAAAAAGAAGATTAAAGCTGTGAATGATGGGAGATTGAGTGAATTTGGGTATGAAGATGGAATTTTGAAATTTGGGAAGAGAATTTGTGTTCTCGATATACTTGATCTAAAAAGAGAATTGTTGGACGATTCTCATAGTTCAAATTTCTTTATACACCCTGGTAGCACCAAAATGTATAACGATTTGAAGGAACATTTTTGGTGGGACAACATGAAGAGGGAGATTGCTGATTTTGTGTCAAGATGTATAGTTTATCAACAAGTGCAAGATGGAAGGAAACATCCGGGAGGAGTCATGAAACCTTTTCTCATACCTGATTTGAAATTGGATAATATTACAATAGACTTTGTCATGGGACTACAAAAGACTCCTAGAATGAATGATGTAATATGGGTCATTGTTGATCATCTCACCAAGTCAACACATTTTCTTGCTATAAGAGAAGATTTAACAATTGAACTCATAGAAATACTATATATTAATGAAGATGTAAGACTTCATGGAGTACCACTATCGATTGTTTCTAACCATGATCCCCATTTTACATCAAGAATCTAGAAAAGTCTTCAGAAAACCCTGGATACTGAACTTCGTTTGAGCACTGCTTACCACCCCAAACTGATGGACAATTAGAATAGACTATTCAAACCTTAGAAGACATGTTGAGATCATGCTCACTTGACTTTCAGGTTATGTGGGATAAATATTTACCTCTGGTGGAATTTTACTATAATAATAGCTTCCTTTCAAGTATTCGGATGGCAGCATATGAAGCGTTATACGGAAAGAGATGTCGCACACCAACCTGTTGGGATGATGTTGGTGAGAGAAAACTCGTAGGCCCCGAACCGGTGGAGGAAATGATGGAAAAGGTGAAGGTAATCCAAAACCACATCAAAGCAGCTCAAAGTAGGCAGAAGAGCTATGATGACAACTAAAGGAAGGATTTGGAATTTCAGGTAGGAGATCATGTTATCTTGAAGGAATATCCATGGAAGGGAGTTATACATTTCGGAAAGAAAGCTAAATTGAGTCCCAGGTATAAAGGACCTTTCGAAATTATATATCAAATTGGGGTTGTGGCTTATCGTTTGCCAATGCCACCAAATATCTCAAAAGTTCACGATGTATTCCACGTATCACTATTGAGAAAATACATGCCTGACCCAACGAATGTACTCACTTATGAGGAAGTAGAACTGGAAACCAATCTGTGTTATTGCGAAGATCCCGTCAGGATTCTTGATACAAGATAACAAGTGCTGAGAAACCGGACGACTCGTCTGGTAAAAGTTCTATGGAGAAACCATAAGATGGAAGAGGCAACGTGATAACCCGAGGAACTTATGATGAAGAACCACCTGAGTCTTTTCATGTGGTAGTATTCTAGAAATTTTTAGGATGAAATTATTTGAAGGAGGGGAGAATGTAACACCCCAAGTTCCATGGTACGTTTCCCTTTGAATATTTCAATAGCTTGCATTGTACGCAACTTCGACATTTTAACACACTGTGACCAATCAAACTAGCATTTATGAATAGTAATACCCACTTTTTAAAATTTTAAAAATTTTATCTTTCAAAATGGACTTCATTTTTGGATTCGGAATATCAAAATTAACCTAGGGTGAAATTTTGGTATTTTTCTGAAAACGTTCAATTATAGATGAATAGTGAAAAACAATGAGTCATAATTTAAAACTGAATTTTTATATAAATAATAATTTATTTTATTTAAATTTATTTTAGGTCAAAATAGATACATAATACCTTTATAAGTTCAATGTAATTCATTAGAGTATGTTTATAATAATTTTAGATATATAAAAATTTTATTGAACTTTTCACCGTCTTTTACCCATCTCCTAGGATAATTTGAAAATTCACATAAAACATAATTTTACCGCTTCTGTGAGTGAAATTTAAAAAATAATAGAGACACGGTTAATATCAAGGAGTAAAATATGGTTCAATAAGATAAAAATAATTTTTGGTGAATAGTAACTTTTTACTTTTATTTACCACGGTTAAATGTAAATAGGGTAATTAAGGGTAAAAATGATATTATTATTACCCTAAAAAACTCCTAATTATATTTGATAAGTATAATTCGACCAAAAACAACCTTAGGAATAAAATATGAACCTCTTTGGTCCATTTGTATTAGATTAGAACATTTATTATTATTTAATTCAAAAAAGAGTTAAAAGATTTAAAATCAATGTTTAATAACTAAAACATTTTTATAATAGAGTTATATATAAGATAAATTCGATTATAAATATTAATTAGAAATTTAAAAATATTTCCTACATAATGGTATTTTATTTATAATTTTTAGAACTTAAATAATTTAATTTATTTATGACACAATTATGATGCATTAATTACCTTATTAGTGAAATACTAAATTAATTGGTATTATAAATACCCAAATAAATATTATTTGAGACTTTTAATGAATTAAAGGAATTTTATAGGTTAATATTACATTTTATGGTTTATTAAATGAATTATTTTGGAAGTAATAATGTTGTTATGAATTTAGCAAAAACAAAATACCAAATAGTTTCAAAATTGACATAAAAGAGTTTTTAAAACAAATATTATATTATTAATTGATATTCAATTCCTAAAAATTTGAGGTTCGGCCAAAATACTTTTATAATGATAGGTGTATCATTAATGAACCACTTGGGGTTCTATTGGAAGTTTACAGTAAGTTTATTAACCATATAATAGAAAAATACAAAGAGACATGGTAAATGTGAAACTAATTAACTAAGAGTTAAAACTAAAAGATAAGGTTAATATAGTGACCCAAACCTATCTAAAACCTATTTGTTGGGTGGTTTTCGACCCATACCCACCTTATACTCGAAATAAGTCACTTTGGAGCCATTATGAACCCAATATGAATTTATTATAAAATAATATTTCTATCTTTTCCTAAGGTGGCCCTCACCCCTCTTATAAAGGGGCACTCCCCCTTCTCTCAATTTCACACATTCAAAGACTTTTGGCTCAGCCAACCCCTACCCAAATATCCTCTCAGCTTCCCTCACTTCAACCTATAGGACATAGTTTGATCAGAAATCCAACCTAATGATCCCTTTTGATCCAATCAAAAGGAAGAACCCGCAGAAGAGGTAATGTTTTCACCACCATCTTTCAAGTTCCTTTCTTCTTCCACTTCTTCATTATTTGTTATTTCCATTATAAAATAATAACTCCAGTATCTTATATATACTTTTATGTTATTATAAAAATGGTATAACCATATTCAGTATTCTATCCATCCCTTGGATGACATGTCATCATACGTGCGTACGTACGGCTTACCGTCTCCACGTCGTGGTGTAATTGTTATTCAATGCATTATTATTTGGATGGGTATAATAATGATGTGTAATTCATGTAAATAATAAATATAACATTATAATTATTCTGTAAATATGATACATGATCCAATTATATATTATTTTATATCAAAAGAATGATATTGTCTCTTGTGCGTACGTACGGACTACCGTCTCCACGAACGCGATGAGATTCATTTCCCATCGTATCCATTCAAGACTATTTTTCATTTGATGATTAAAAATAATGTTTAAGGACTTGATATCATTATGGATATGAATAATATACAACCTATGGATAACAAACACGGATTATGTAACAAAACATATAAAATAGAACAAGTAAGTGAACACCCGAAACGATGATAATACTAAAATATTATTAACGAAGCAATATTAAAAGATCATATATGATATCATATTTATGTATATAATTCTTGTATAATTTAATAACAATGATTTAACTATTATACAATAGGTTAACCTACCCTCTACCAAGTAAAATTACAAGGTAAGGGTTTATTTCACAGTCTCTACATTATCTGAGGTTGTTTATATGTAATTATCTACTGGGACCCCTTTGTCATCCACATCCATGTTTCTTAAAAATGAATTTCAAAACATTATTTGTATTTTATAGACTATGGGTTAAACTCATTTATACCCTTGTTTTACTTTTATAAGATATTTATAAAGGAATCTTTCCATTTTTTTCCAAACAAGGTCCTTTTAACCTTTTCGACAGAATTAATTTAAGAGTGTCTTTTTTTAACTTATACGAAGGGTGTGGCTATTTTACACTGTTATAAAATTGTCTAAGCATCCCTTAAAAGCTTATAAGAATATTTTCAAAGTAAATTTATCCTTTTATAATTATGTTACTTTTAAATGATTTAAAAAAAGAGATATTTCTCTCGAATAGTTTTGATTTCATCAATGTCAACATCCATTGATGGATTTTAAGTTTATTTGAAGTTGATTTATTATGATACAAAACATCCATATTGTATTGAAGGTTTTGTGATATTTTTGACTGTGGATGTGTTATTTTTATACCATTCATGGTTTATGGATAAATTGTTGACATTTCATATGCTAGTTTCAATACGAATGTTTATGTTATGTTTAAACATGTTCATATGAGGAATGAATTGGACTTAGTAAGTGATGGGTGGATCTCTCTATAGCTTATCGATGCATTGGTAGGTCTCATTAGTCAAACTAGTGTCTTGGAACAAGGCCTTGACAAAATCTTATTTGTAGTCTGGAACAAGGCCTTGACTATGTGGTTATAAAATTTCGGCATTATGCATTCCATCATTATGAAAGTGGTTATTGATATTTCATGTGATTATTTGACTAGTAGAATATCCATTTGAATAATTAAATGGAATTATTTCATTTTATTTTTTATCATATTATGTTGAAGTTCATGTTTAAAAGGATTTTGTTTTAGTTATACATTGCCTTAAATTTTTATGCTTATTTTATAAAAATTTCTGCTATATTGTTATCCTCACTGAGCATCTGAGCTCACCCCTTTCTATGTTTTATTTTTCCCAGGATGTGAAGAAGTATTTTATGACTGACCTATAGGGATAGTCTAAGGGGATATGAGTGTGGACTATGGAGACTATTTTGTTGTAGTTTTTCACTTTATGATGTAATGTAAGACTTATGAATGTATCTAGTATTTCCATGGCTACTAAACTAATCGGTCTTTCGAGACTTTACCTTTTGTGATCATGCCAATGTTATGTAATAATGCACCGACACTGGGTAACTAGGGTCGGGGTGTTATAAAAATAGATTAGAAATTAAAAAATAACATTAATAAAAATATTGGAACATTAAAAGCTAAAGAATAAAAATTAAAAACTAATTTCAATATAATATTTAATACTCAAATTATATGTTAATATAAAAAAATGCTAAAATAATAAAGAAAAAATTAAAGAGAAAATATATTTAATTCCATAATTAAAAGTTGAAAACCAATTAATTATTACACTATGTGAATTAATATTAAAATACATTAAAACAGCTAAACCAAATATTTAAAATAGAATTTTGATTCTGTTAATTATGTATTAATAAAAAAATATATAAGATTAAAATTTTGAATTACTAAATCCCAAAATAAAAATAGATACTCTAAAAATTAATATTTTTGATGATAATTATAAATAAAATATAATGAAAATCCATGAAATAAATGAAAAAGACAAATTTTGACAAAAAATTCAGAAATTAACAATTTCAATAGTAAATTAACCACAATCATGTCATTTAACATTTAAAGTGAATTTTACTAATTAAATCATAAAATTATTAATAAAATTATATGGAAACCATTGTGAAATAAAAGTCACATCACCCTCACATACAACAACTCAAAATACACCATCTAAATTGAATCCCTATAACTATTGTTATTGGAAAAATCTACCAAGGGAGGATGTTTCTCCCATGATATACTAAAGTCATGTACACATTCCTGGAACATGTCTCCATGAATCTGAATAACTCACTCAGTCTAATTATCCTTATATATGTGGAAATTCATTCCCTTCTTCATTTGAGTGTTAATCAATGACTACAATCCACTCTTGAATCAGGATATAAAGATAGGGTCTCTATCAAAGAAATTGTAGATAGAACACCATGAATCCCAGAAACCAATTTCATACACAAGTTCCCAAGATCCTATACCTTTATTAACTCCTTCACAAGTATGAAATGTTATGATTTTTTGGGTGATCTATATGTTCCAGGCGCAGCGGATGTGCATTAGTGTGGTTTCCGAAATTTAATTTAAACGTTAAACAACGTTCAATCCGAGATCCTTCACGATGTAAAACGCTGAATCTTTGGAATAGAACGTGGAATGAAAAACATAAGAGGGAATCCCGAAACCATAGAGACAGGATCATCATATGTTGGTTATAATCAATTTAATTAATTCACAATAATTACCTTGGTGGAATTCTTTCTTCGTTGATGTGTCCCATCACGATTCGGTGATCCATCATTGCATCATAGAATCCAAGCGTAGGATTCCTCTAGTGGTGATCCACATGTGTTCCACGAATCTCCAGATGTTGCCGAAGGGATCTCCGGGTGCTAGCGTGGAAGAACCTTCGTTTGTGATGTCCGCCTTCGATCGCCTTGATCTCTCAATCTTTGAGAGAGTTCTTGGAGGAAGGAGTTATTTCGGGATTGAAATAATTCTTCAGAATTGTTGTGCACAATGATTCTCTTGTGGAAATGTTTTGGGGTTCTGAGGATATTTATAATCGGGTTTGATTTTATAGAGTTATGATAATAAATAAACACGTTACACGTTTTATTTATTTAATTAACTCTTATTGAAAACCCCCATGTAAAATTATTAATTCCTTGACATGAGACCACGCTTATTATAATAAATATAATCTAATAAAACAATATTATATCCTCAAAATCCTGACTGGAAAAACTACACGGTGTGTATATTTTATATACATGTCGTGTTCTTTTATTTTCCACTTTCCTTTATTTCCTCCACCACATTTATTAGACCTTGAGTAATGGCTATTTATTTCTTAAATAAATATAACTGCACCACTTACTAATAAATATTATTTCTTCCACAATATATTATCTCCAATAACAAGTGTCGAAATAAATGCGATCAGGTATCCTTAAATAATTATTAAACCACAGTCGGGAATAATCTTAATTTAACTTGTTAAATTAATATTTAACTGAGATACATGGACACACTTAGTGTGTGACCCTCTAAGCCTCTTTCTGAGTGGCATTAGGCGGAGCCAGCCTAAGTCCAAGGTTATCATCTAGCAACACACCAAGGCACCCATAGAGAAAGAAGTTAACGCCAAAATGACGTGTCACCTCATATGAACTCTTACCGTGTAATATAATTCCCTTCTCACAATATCTCGAATCAAGCGGGTTGCATGCTAGTTTCATCAACCCACGTGCTCGATTATTCTTTCTTTGAAATTCTGGAATCGAACTCGCCCATACCTTACCATGGCCATGGATTTATTTAGGCTATATCAATTCGATCAAAGGGCCTGAGATGTCTACTTCTGTTATGGAACAGAAGAGACAAATCCTTTCTCGCATTATCTATTAATGCAGTATTACTCGTGATGCACCCAACGTATCCTACCACGCTATGAACAGTGTCTCATCACAGTTTTTGTCAATACATCTAAGTTCATGAGTTGTAATACCCATTAATAATAATCTTAAAGTCTAAGGATTAATACACACGTCCGCAGATAGGAACATCCAATGACACTATGAAATGTGGATTTTCTACTGGCGGGTCTCGTTCTCATAATATCCTCCGGGATATTACAAATGGCCCACACCATGAGATGATGCCTCAAATTTTTATGAGTCCTCACCCCTAATGGCCTGTATTATTTATGTCCCTAAAATAATATCATCCAGCCATAGAACATATATTTAAGAACAGTGTTATGGAACTTCCGGGTTCTCATCATAGCAGGGATCCGCTATGACCCTTTAATGCAAGAGTTATCCCTAGGACATTGGCATTACCACATGAATTGTCATGCAGAAGAACAATCAAGATGTGATAAGGCTTTTTTTAATGAATAAAGTACAATGTAGTTGGTTCTATGCCACCAACTCAAACAGACTCTCACTTGGACTAGAGCCAACTGCTAACAACCTTTAACCCGCTCTCTCTCACATGATATTCATGCTTCTGCTCAGATAGGCCTTTAGTCATGGGGTCTTCCACATTCTCTTCTGTGGGAACTCTACTCACTGCAACTTCACCCCTTTGATAGAAATCCCTCTAGAGGTGATACTTTCGGAGTATATGTTTTTTCTGTTGATGTGACCTTGGTTATTTTGCAAGAGCCACCGCTGCAATATTATCACAATACAATGTAATGGGATCTTTACTACTAGGCACCACATCAAGCTCCTAGACATAGTTCCGAATCTAGATGGCACACTTGGCTGCATCAGAAGCCACTATATATTCGGACTCCACTATAGAATCAGCGACAACTGGCTGCTTTGAACTCTTCCAACTCATAGCTCCTCCATTAAGACAGAAAACATATCCAGATTGCGAATTCAGGTCGTTCTGATCTGTCTAAAAACTAGCATCAGCATACCCTCTGATGACAAGATCCTCATCTCCTCCATACACTAGGGACATATCTTTTGTTCTTCTCAGATACTTAAGGATAGTCTTAACAGCAGTCCAATGTTGTTCTCTTGGATTAGCTTGATATCTGCCTACCATGCTCAGTGAATAGGCAACATCAAGCATATTACATAACATGGCATGCATTATGGATCCTATAGCCGAAGCGTATGGTATCTTACTCATTCTATATTTCTCTTGTTGTGTCTGAGGATACATTTTCTTAGAAATATGTAGTCCATGTGACACTGGAACTAATCCCTTATTGGATTGTTCCATACTAAATCTCTTTAGTATCTGGTCAATGTATATACCCTGACTTAGTCCAAGCAGCCTCTTGGATCTATCACAAATGATCTTGATCCCTAGAATGTAGGCTAATGCACCCAAGTCCTTCATGGAGAAACACTTGTTCAACCAGTCCTTAACTGACTGTAAGACTGGTACATCGTTTCCAATAAGAAATATGTCGTCAACATATACTACTAGGATAACGATTGCATTCCCATTAAACCGCTTATAAACACATGGCTCACACTCATTATTAATGAACCCAAATTCTTTTATGGCTTCATTAAATTGAATGTTCCATGGCCTAGATTCTTACTTTAATCCATAAATGGATTTATGAAACTTGAAAGCCCGTTTTTCTTCACCTGGTGTCACAAACCCTTCTGGTTGTGTCATATAGACATCTTCCTGAAGGTTCCCGTTAAGGAATTCTGTTTTGACATCCATCTTCCAAACCTCGTAGTCATGGTAAGATTCTATGGCAAGTATGATTCTTATGGATTTAAACATGGAAACTGGTGAGAAGGTTTCATCATAGTCAATTCCTTGACGCTGTCTGAACCCTTTAGCCACTAGACTTGCTTTATAGGTACTAAATTGACCTTCCATGTCCACCTTTCTCTTGAATACACATTTTCATCCAACTGGCTTTACATCAACTGGCTCATCAACCAGAACCCAGACTTGGTTCTGATACCTGGAATCCATCTCAGAATTCATAGCTTCTAGACATCTTATAGCTTCTGAGCTTTCAACTGCTTCCTTGTAGGAGATAGATTATTCATTTTCCAACAATAATGATTCACCATCCTCGGTGACTAGGAATCCAAATCTATCTGGTTACCTTACCTCTCTTGAGCTCCTAGGCAGTACTTGTGTTTTCAGAACCTCTTCAACGAGGACCTGTGGAACTTGTTCTTGTACCAACTCTTGTGTATCTTGAGAATCAACTTCGTCAAATTCAATCTTGCTTCCACTATCCTTCTTGAGGATGTGCTCCCTCTCAAGAAATATGGCTTGTTTGGAGACAGTCACTTTCTTATCTTAAGGGTTATATAGGTAATATCCTTTCTTTTCCTAGGGATATCCTATAAATATACACCTCTTGACTCGGGGGTCTAGTTTGTTGCCTGAGGAGGCCTTAACAAATGCCTCACATCCACATACATGTGTGTGCGACAAAATGGGTTTCTTTCCATTACATATCTCGGAGGGAATTCCATTTGTTGCCTTAGTGGGTACTCGGTTTAATGTGTATGCTGTAGTTTGTAATGAATGTCCCCAAAAGAATAATGGAAGATCTGCATCACTCATCATCGACCTCACCATATCCAACAAGGTGTGGTTCCTCCTTTCACTAACACCATCCCACTGTGGTGTATAAGGAAGAGTGAGCTGAGATAGAATCCCATACTCCCTTATAATATCGATGAACTCTTGGTTCAGATATTCTCCACCTCAATCCGATCGAAGCTTCTTTATCTTCTTACCAAGCTGATCATGTACTTCATTCTTGAATTCCTTAAATTTTTCTAAGGCCTCTAACTTATACCTCATCAAGTATACATATCCATATCTACTCAAATCATCAGTAAAAGTAATGAAGTAAGAATATCAACCTCTAGCTTCTACTAGAAATGGTCCACACAAATCTATGTTTACCAATCCTAGAAGCTCTCTGGCCCTTCCACCCTATCCACCATAAGGAGGCTTGGTCATTTTTCCTTGTAAACAGGTGTGACATCTATCAAGTGGTTTTAGATAATTAGAGTCTAAATAGACATCTTAGAAGAGCTTTTTCAAGCACTTCTCGTTCACATGACCGAGACGGTGATGCCACAACTGGGTGATGTATGAGTCATGTGAGTTTGTTTCATTATCGATTTCCAACACTTGGTTTTCGTAATTTAATACATACAAACCATTATTTAAATGTTCCATACCATAACATAGGTTTTCTTATAAAAGATACAACCCTTATTACCAAACATGAAAATAAATCCATCCATATCCAAAAAAGATACAGAAATTATGTTCTTTGTGACACTAGGCACATAATAACAGTTATGTAAAACCAAAATCATTCCAGTTGTCAATGAGAGGTGGTAATCACTAATAGCCAATGCAGCCAGCCTTGCACCATTTGTAGCTCGAAGATCCACCTCTCCACTAGAAATCATTCTAAATCTACTTGGATCCTGCATTTGAATAAAGATGTGATCCCCACAAGCTATATCTAATACCCAATGTGTAGAAATGGAAAGATTACACTCGATAACGAATGCACCTTTAGCTTTCCCATGCTTCTGGGTGTAGTTCCTATTCCAGTGGCCCTGCTTGCCACATGAAAAACACACCACCTCCCATTCCTTACCCTTCCTCTGGATCTTCCCCTCCTTGGAGGGACGGTGCTTGGGGGCTTCAGACCGTTTATAAATCTTCAGCCCCTTTGCCTTGTCCTTACTTTTCTTGTTCACCATAAGGATTGAGGATTTTTCATGCCCCATGTCCTTGTCTACATGGCGAATCAAGGTCAGAAGCTCTGATAGACTCTTCTCATTGTCGCTCATGTTATAATTTACAATGAAGCTAGAGAAGGTCTTGGGAAGTGATGATAGGATGAGATCTGTACGCAACTCATCTGGGAATTTAATCCCTAAGACGTCCAAGCGTTCAATGTAGCCAATAAACTTGACTACATGAGACCCAGCTAGCGCAGACTCTCCATGTTTAGTTGTAAACAAATCATTGGATATCGCATACCTCTCATGTCTCACCTTCTCTTGGTAGAGATCCTTAAGGTGAGACATCATGCTATATGCGTCTGTGATTTCATGTTGCTTCAAGAGCTCATTGGACATGGTCGATAGCATGAAACACTGGACATATGTGGCATCATCCATGTGTTTCATATAGAGAGATAATTCCTCATCACTGGCCTCTTTCCCAGGTGCAACTGGAATAGGCTCTTCCAGCACATACAATTTCCTTTCGCGGTGAAGGATGACGCGTAAACGCCTCTTCCACTCTTGGAAATTGGTGCATGTGACAAGGTTTTCCTTCTCAAGTATGGTTCGCAATGATATGTTTGAAGTAATTTTGTCATTTCTACTAATTAAGATGAGAAAAGTTTTAGTAATTTATTACAAAACTGAGAAAAATAAATATATTAATACTTATTAGTCTCCCACTATTTTATCGAAATCCAATATCCCTTACCATTGACGTCAGAATATTTGGTTGTCTGAATATTATAGTGGAAAGGATCCATATTTCACTTCACATTACCTGAACTAGGGTTGGTCAAGCAACTTGAAGGGTTTTAGGAAGCTATTCCAAATTCCAACTGCATTAACTCGCAACTCCTTGATCTGCTGACTGGACTCCCCAATCCTGAAATCCTTTTATTTTGGATTTCCTCAACCTTTGCCTCTTGGTCACACCAAGTCCTACTGTGGCAGTCAACCCTTGATTCGAACCAAGTCAAGTCAACCCAAAACCTTGAATTAGAATTCCCCGATAATTGAAAGCACCCCAACTAGGGTTGGTCAAGCACTTTGAATAATGGTTAGATTCTAACCAAGATTATTGAAGGCTATACCGACTTAATATTTCATTGAAGGATTTCATTCTTATACGTAAATTTCCAATTTATTATCTTTGATTACATGCTTTTTAATATTAAGTGGGATATACATAAGTGATTAACCATGTCTAAGATAATATTTACGCATAAGATGGTTTTATTTTAGTTCTATATTGCATGATTTGTTTAATTCATTAATTGTGTGATCGTGACCACACACCCACAATAAATAAACCATGCAACTGACAAAAATAAAATAAATGGTATGATCATGAGATTTTTCTATTGGTTAGTTTATATAGCGGTTGATAAACTAACTCAATACATAGGGGAGAAACACTTTGAACCTTTCGGGTTCGTGTTTACAGCTTTCCACCAGTACACCTTTGTATCTCCATGGATTGGTTTCACCTTGGATCCTGACTTGAGCCACCTCCACTAGCTTGGGAGATCCATCCATTACATATGCATTTATCTCACACACAGGTGAGGGGTAAAAAGGGGGTTTTACATAAAACAATCTTTGGGTGCGCAGGCCCTACATATTAATGAGGAGATGGATCACATGCCAATAAATTTAATTTAAATAAATTAATTAAAAGAAACCATTCACATAAAAAGGTCTCATTCAAAACCTCTTTTTAATATAATTTATTTTTATGATTAGATAATATTTTTAATTGGTCTTAAAGTGAAATTAGAAAATATTTTTACCATTAAATCCAATAGTGGTTTTTGGAATTAATTTCACTTTGAAATCAGACTTAAACTAGTGTCAATCTTTTGATACTTATTGTTTTATAAAAACACGCTATTTGCTCTGACAGCGGGAATTAATTATTAAATTAATTAATGTGACTAATATGTTTTGAATTTTGTAAAACGGACTTCATTTTTGAATTCGGAATATCAAATATAGCTTAGGGTGAAGTTTTGGTATTTTTCTGAAAAACTCCAATTTTTGATGAATAGTGAAACCACTAAGTGGTAATCAAGCAAACTGATTTTTCAGTTAAATGAAAGATTACCACTAATGTGTATTGAATTTTGAAAATCCGACATACATGGTTGTAATTAGTATGTAAAATGTGGTTCAATGGGACGAAAATAATTTTTTGGTGAATAGTAACTTTTTTCATTAATCGCGATTAGAGGTAATTAGTGTAATTTAAGGTAAAAATGATATTATAAGAATGTGAAAACACCATGACACTTGTCCTACACCTATTGGGTGAGTCATGGCAGACCAAGACAAGCCATGGGCCAACTTGGGGACCCCATGGAGCCACTTTAGTTGGAAAATGACAATAATATATTTTTATTTAATGTTGAAATTAAATTGACACAAACATGAGTTATTTTACTAAAATAATTTTTAAGTAGGGTTACACAAGTCCAAATTTTGATTATAAATATTAATTGGAAAGATAAAAATATTTACTACATCATAGTATTTTTTTTATAATTTTTAGACATTAAATAAATTAAATTATTTATGGCATAATAATGATGCAGCGATGACATCATTATTTGACGATTTAAATAAAATGGAAATATAATGTAAAATATATGAACTACACATGTCCAAAACTTATTGGATGGGTGGATTTCGAACCCGTATCACCTTATCCACTAAATATATCAATGTGGGGCCTTTTAAAACCGAAACACATTTTCAAATAAAGTAATATTTCTTACTTTCCAAAAGTGCCCCTCCTCTCCTCTTATAAAAGGCCCCCACCTCTACCTCATTTCACACACTCCTCAAGCCCTTGGCTCGGCCAACCCCTGCCCATTTACTCTCTCCACATCCCTATCCTCATCCTAGAGGATTCCCTTTGGGTATAATCCTTTCAAAGGAAGCCTTTAGGCTCAAATCAAAAGGAGTTACACTTTTAAAGGTAATTCATTCTCTCATGTTCATTTGTTTTATTTTGCTTCTCCAACCCCCCTAAACTCTTTTTATTTACTTCTTTTGTAACAACACCAGTATCTTCAATATACTAGGATGTTGTTATAAGATTTTTTTCGAGCTACACTCTCACACAACTACATCAAATGGTTAAAGAACATACGGTTTCCGTGGATGGCGAAATTCTGCCTCCCGAAACGATGATTGTTCAATACTCATTTAGAACCTTCAAAGGTGGCCATTATGATGTCACTATTTTTATATATGATATATAATATGTTTATGTTTTCCTTAAGCTTCTGTTTTTTTTCATTTTGGGCATACCTTTATGGTTTCCATTATGGGTAAACACGATATCTTCATTTAAGGAAGTGCGGACTACCGCCCCCTCAAAGTGATTTGATTCGTTAAATACCATATGTGGGACGTATAAAGGATGGAACTATGATATTATATATTATATTATACTGTAATTATAATATACCTTTATATAATTATTATTCCATTCTATAAAATACGAAATAGAAATGAAAGTAGCGTTCATGCGTACATACGGCTTACCGTCTCCATGAACAGTGCATTTTATTTCTTACCTCTAAATGATTATGTAATGCTATAAATACATGCATGTACTGGATATATATGACATATATGATATCTACATCATGGATACAATTCTGGATATAATAAACATTTGGCCACACGAACAACATGTAATTGTAAGAAGTCCACTTTCGACTTAAGAACCAAATATTGGCAAAACAAATATTATTAACTTAAATGATTACATAATGTTTATGACATGGTAATAAGTGATATAAAAGGAATAATGAACATGAAAAAGGTTCTTAAGGAAGTATAAATTAACTCAAGTTTATTATTCAGGATATTAAAGAACGATCGAGTCAAGTCGGACCCGAGGTAAGGGATCTTACACCTCTCTTTCTTTTTAAGTACACTCTTTTATGTCATTCCTTTTAAAGATCATATTTCTTGTTATTGGGATGATATTTTATATTAAATTTACTGTAATTTTTATTTTCATGTGATTAGAGACCCTATTCTCTCTCATCAATCCATTTTGGATGTTTTGAGTGGCACCGTTAGGCTGCCAAACTTTCGTAAGAGATCTAACCTCTCTCTTTCTTTTTAAGTACTCTCCTTTATGTCACTTCTTTTAAGCTCCTCTTTGTAATGTTGGGGATGTTCTTTTATATTCTTCTTGCTGTAAAATTTATTTTAATGTGATGAGATACCCTATTTGATCTCATCAATCCATATTCGGAAGTTTTATGTGGCGTCGTTAGGCTGCCAAGTTTTTGTAAGGGATTTTTCATCTCACTTTTATTCCCGTGAGATTTATGCTACATTTGCCACAAATTCCATTAAGTGGTGCCTGTAATGCCCATTATTATACTCTTTGTGTAATATACTTTCATTTATGAGTATTTACATCAATGATCTATTGTCCTTCTTTCATGGGGTGTATGTTTTGAAAGATACCCAAGTCGGTAAGGGAACCTTTCACCCTCCTCCTTTTTAAAAGACTTCTTTTGTTGGGTCTTTTAATTTACATATTGTTATATTGGGATATGTTCTCATATATCCTTATTGATGTAAATTTTATGTCCAAGTGATGAGATACACTTTTTATCTCTCATCAACTCATTTTGATGTGATGTCGTTAGGCTGTCAAGGGAACTTTTTAACCCAATTTCGATTTCTTTGGGTTCAACATGTAGTCATTGAATATGTCATCCATTGAATATGTGTTAATGACCTTTTGTTGTTTTACACTTAATATCCACTTATATTGTGTGTATTTATATTTGTCACGCATATTTTTGAGATTTATTTGTCCTTAATTTAAGGATACCTTCCTTATAAGGGATTTCATCACATTTGACCTTTCTATTGAGGGTTCATTGTTGTTATGCACCAATTCACTCTTATATGGTGTATATACTATCCTTTGGAGTATTATATCATGAATCTATTTATTATCATGATATTATAAAATTCTGACTAAATGTTATTCCTCAATTATTGTATTCAAGTGTCACTAATTTTGGTAAAACCCCTTTAACCAAAATGTCATTTTAAATGTTTTAATTATTTTTTCTTATTAATATCCATGTTTTCAAAATGGTTTTAAGGATTTATTTATATGGATATTAATGGTTTAAAATTTTAAGCTTCAAGGTGGTATGGGACACTTTGATTCAAGAATCTCTTTATTAAATGTTTTAAATGGTTTTGAAAATGGTTTTGATAAAGGATTCTATTATGATATATTGTGATGTGGAAATGTTATCATTATTTTATATTGGTTTTATGTTTTATGATTTTATATTGGTACTTGGACATTTTAACGGGTGGTTACATTATAAACCATATGACGGGTGGTGTCGTGAATACCAGGACGGGTGGTTACGTTATAACCTCCAATGCATTGGGTATGGAAGTCGGCCGTATGGCTATTCCATTAAGTATGTATGGAAATTGGCCCTATGGCTATTCCATTAAGTGATATGTGTGGAAGTAGACCTTATGTTTATTCCACTAAAGTATGTTTATGTCCCAAGTTACCTTTATATATGCTATGTGTTCTTTATATGGGTTTTATGGTAATCCTTTGGTTACAAAAAGGTAAGTAATGATACTTTATTCAGTGAAGAGTTTTTACTACTTCATGAAGGTGAAGGTATTACTTTGATAGAGTATACATGGTTTACTTGATGTTTGAAAAAGTAACAGTTTTTATTCTTTGTGTATCCCTTACTGAGCTTTTTATGCTCACCCCAAGTTTTTTTTTGAAATGTTTTTCACAGGACTTAAAGTGGAATAAGGTCAAGTATGGGATCAAGGGAATGTCACGCTATATAAGACATGGAACTAGACATGTTTCATTTTAAGAGTTTTTATTTTATGGAAATTTAGTAGAAGCGACTACTTTGTAATCTTTTGAGATGTAATAGTTATGTCCTAATTCTCTAAAACTCTAAACCTGAAAAGATCCTCAATGTGAATTACTCATTTAATTCAATATTAAGTAAGGTTTAAGGCTGGGGCCTTATAGTTGGTATCAAAGGTCGGTTTAGATAACTTTAGAGGTTAGGGTATCCTCTAAGCATAAGTGACATTACCATAATGGTTAGGATTTCAGAAAGAGTCCTAGTTTTAGATAAAGTGAATGAGTAAGTGTATCTTAGTGTTTACCTTCCTCATTAGTACATGATGGTTTTTTTTGATATACTCACACTGACATTTCTGTTCTTAGTGAATGGATGGATCTAGTAGGCACCAAAGAGACAAGAGGGTTGAAGGAAACTGTGGCGGTTCTATGATTAAGATACTAGATAAAATGGGGGATTCAATGAGGAAACTCGTGGTTGTTCTAAACCAACTATCAAGGAGTCATGATCAACCACTTGAACCTTGGTATGATCTTTAATGCATCATGTACAAGATGGCCAATCGATGTGGAAGTTCAGGTAATAATTATTAAGGTAACCATTAGGGTTTATATGATCCTTACTTTTGAGGTAATTATGGGTTATTATATGTTCTGATGGAAAATGAAAGGCATGAGATAAACTTGAGGTTAAAATATGTTATGATCATCTTTGAAGATTTTATCTCATTTTGGGGAATGTTTTAAGAATTATATAGTTTTGGAAAAAGGACAACATGTGGACCGTGTGACAACCCGTCGCGTCGGACAAAGCTGCGGGAATCGAACCCACAACCAAAGTGCGACTGGTATTTATCGCCTACCACTGGACTACATGAAGTCCCTGGTTAGTTTGACCGATTATTTTTACTTATATGATTTTATTAATTAAGAGTAAGTTGATTTTGGGTTATTTATGAAAATTATTAACCTATCATGGAGGATATGTGATTAGGTTAATTACTTTTCAAAACGAGACTTTAGGAGCAACTGATATTGTTTGGAGATAAATGTTACGATTTATTTTGGAAGACTATGCGACTAAATCCTTAAAATATTTGGGTTTCAATCTTATATTGGTTTACTTTGAAGAAGTTTATGGACAAATTGATTATAGAATGGTCCTCGTTGAACTTTGGGTTTTTTTGGACAAATTTTGGAGATTAAAAATAGATTTTCTTTTTAATGGGTTATCCTTTTCTAGATTATCTGACCTTGTACTAACCTTTTTGGTTTTGATTTTGGTTAAAGCCTAAAGACATGGGATGTATATAGTTTTCTTTTGTGGATTAGGTGATTCTCTCGAAGTTGATTATAGTACTCTTAATGCGAACAAGTCTCCTTAAATACTCGTCTTTTGAAAAAATATGAGTTTGATTAAGGAATATAGTAAAAGTTGAAAGTCAACATGATAAGTGATTATGTTTCCTTATGAATAAATTCCTCAATAAAAAGTAACTTAAAACAAAAATGTTGTCTATTAACTTTTCCTACTAGGGAACCCAACACTGTTTAACCCATCACAAGTTTGTGATTTTCTTATTGTTAACTTTCTCCTAAACATGTTTTCTATCACTCTCCATCAGAACATTACTCTATGTTTTCTCCTCCATGTCCATGTTTTCCTACATGGAGTCCTAGTATGGGTTAACTCGGGTGACCTCTGTACTTATCTTTCTTTATTTTAAAGTTATTGTTTTACCGACTCTTGTTCCGATGTGGGACTTTCAAGGATGTTTCCAAGCGCAATTTTAAAATTGTGAGGACGCAATTCCCAAAAGGGGGGAAGGATGTAACACCCCAGGTAAATAAAGAATATGACATTTTTATATTTATCCATACTTGTGAATAAAATATTAATGTGACTTTAAAGGGGACGCTATGCACGATGGTGTACCCAACACGCAACAACGAGTTTCTTGGGAATCTTACGTTGCACTCTAATAATAAAATAATATTATTTTAAATGGTAGTTAACATGTAGCTGTTGTATTGGCGGGAATGGATATAAATAACTAAAATATGATTATATATGTTTTTACATTTATCCAATAAAAGCTAAAGGCTTAAAATACGGAAAGAATTCAATTTTAGGCGTATATGCCCTAGTTTTCACTAAAGGTTCACTTATCACCTTTTAATAGAGAACTGTCATTAAATATAGTTTTGATCACTCTTATACATTCTTTTGGACCAAATCAAACTCTTATTAAGAACCGGGACATCAAATTTTACTTTGTGTAATTTTTTGGTATTTTTCCGATAAAGTTCAATTTTTAATGAATAGTGTAAAATGTTGTGTTTTAATTCAAAACCTCTTTTTAATATAATTTATTTTTATGATTAGATAATATTTTTAATTGGTTTTAAAGTGAAATTAGAAAATATTTTTACCATTAAATCCAATAGTGGTTGTTGGAATTAATTTCACTTTGAAATCAGACTTAAACTAGTGTCAATCTTTTGATACTTATTGTTTTATAAAAACACGCTATTTGCTCTGACAGCGGGAATTAATTATTAAATTAATTAATGTGACTAATATGTTTTGAATTTTGTAAAACGGACTTCATTTTTGAATTCGGAATATCAAATATAGCTTAGGGTGAAGTTTTGGTATTTTTCTGAAAAACTCCAATTTTTGATGAATAGTGAAACCACTAAGTGGTAATCAAGCAAACTGATTTTTCAGTTAAATGAAAGATTACCACTAATGTGTATTGAATTTTGAAAATCCGACATACATGGTTGTCATTAGTATGTAAAATGTGGTTCAATGGGACGAAAATAATTTTTTGGTGAATAGTAACTTTTTTCATTAATCGCGATTAGAGGTAATTAGTGTAATTTAAGGTAAAAATGATATTATAAGAATGTGAAAACACCATGACACTTGTCCTACACCTATTGGGTGAGTCATGGCCGACCAAGACAAGCCATGGGCCAACTTGGGGACCCCATGGAGCCACTTTAGTTGGAAAATGACAATAATATATTTTTATTTAATGTTAAAATTAAATTGACACAAACATGAGTTGTTTTACTAAAACAGTTTTTAAGTAGGGTTACACAAGTCCAAATTTTGATTATAAATATTCATTGGAAAGATAAAAAGATTTCCTACATCATAGTATTTTTTTATAATTTTTAGACATTAAATAAATTAAATTATTTATGACATAATAATGATGCAGCGATGACATCATTATTTGACGATTTAAATAAAATGGAAAGATAATGTAAAATATATGAACTACACATGTCCAAAACTTATTATATGGGTGGGTTTCGAACCCTTATCACCTTATCCACGAAATATATCAATTTGGGACCTTTTAAAACCGAAACACATTTTCAAATAAAGTAATATTTCTTACTTTCCAAAAGTGCCCCTCCTCTCCTCTTATAAAAGGCCCCCACCTCTACCTCATTTCACACACTCCTCAAGCCCTTGGCTCGGCCAAACCCTGCCCATTTACTCTCTCCACATCCCTCTCCTCATCCTAGAGGATTCCCTTTGGGCAGAATCCTTTCAAAGGAAGCCTTTATGCTCAAATCAAAAGGAGTTACACTTTTAAAGGTAATTCATTCTCTCATGTTCATTTGTTTTATTTTGCTTCTCCAACCCCCCTAAACTCTTTTTATTTACTTATTTTGTAACAACACCAGTATCTTCAATATACTAGGATGTTGTTATAAGATTTTTTTCGAGCTACACTCTCACACAACTACATCAAATGGTTAAAGAACATACGGTTTCCGTGGATGGCGAAATTCTGCCTCTCGAAACGATGATTGTTCAATACTCATTTAGCACCTTCAAAGGTGGCCATTATGATGTCACTATTTTTATATATGATATATAATATGTTTATGTTTTCCTTAAGCTTCTGTTTTTTTTCATTTTGGGCATACCTTTATGGTTTCCATTATGGGTAAACACGATATCTTCATTTAAGGAAGTGCGGACTACCGCCCCCTCAAAGTGATTTGATTCGTTAAATACCATATGTGGGACATATAAAGGATGGAACTGTGATATTATATATGATATTATACTGGAATTATAATATACCTTTATATCATTATTATTCCATTCTATAAAATATGAAATAGAAATGAAAGTAGCGTTCATGCGTACGTACGGCTTACCGTCTCCATGAACGGTGCATTTCATTTCTTACATCTAAATGATTATGTAATGTTATAAATACATGAATGTACTGTATATATATGACATATATGATATCTAAATCATGAATACAATTCTGGATATAATAAACATTTGGCCACACGAACAACATGTAATTGTAAGAAGTCCACTTTCGACTTAAGAACCAAATATTGGCAAAACAAATATTATTAACTTAAATGATTACATAATGTTTATGACATGGTAATAAGTGTTATAAAAGGAATAATGAACTTGAAAAAGGTTCTTAAGGAAGTATAAATTAACTCAAGTTTATTATTCAGGAGATTAAAGAACGATCAAGTCAAGTCGGACCCGAGGTAAGGGATCCTACACCTCTCTTTCTTTTTAAGTACACTCTTTTATGTCATTCCTTTTAAAGATCATATTTCTTGTTATTGGGATGATCTTTTATATTAAATTTACTGTAATTTTTTATGTTCATGTGATGAGAGACCCTATTCTCTCTCATCAATCCATTTTGGAAGTTTTGAGTGGCACCGTTAGGCTGCCGAACTTTCGTAAGAGATCTAACCTCTCTCTTTCTTTTTAAGTACTCTCCTTTATGTCACTTATTTTAAGCTCCTCTTTGTAATGTTAGGGGATGTTCTTTTATATTATTATTGCTGTACAATTTATTGTAATGTGATGAGATACCCTATTTGATCTCATCAATCCATATTCGGAAGTTTTATGTGGCGTCGTTAGGCTGCCAAGGTTTTGTAAGGGATTTTTCATCTCACTTTTATTCCCGTGGGATTTATGCTACATTTGCCACAAATTCCATTAAGTGGTGTATGTACTGCCCATTATTCTACTCTTTGTGTAATATAATTTCGTTTATGAGTATTTACATCAATGATCTATTGTCCTTCTTTCATGGGGTGTATGTTTTGAAAGATACCCAAGTCGGTAAGGGAACCTTTCACCCTGCTCCTTTTTAAAAGACTTCTTTTGTTGGGTATTTTAATTTACATATTGTTATATTGGGATATGTTCTCATATATCCTTATTGATGTAAATTTTATGTCCAAGTGATGAGATACACTTTTTATCTCTCATCAACTCATTTTGATGTGATGTCGTTAGGCTGTCAAGGGAACTTTTTAACCCAATTTCGATTTCTTTGGGTTCAACATGTAGTCATTGAATATGTCATCCATTGAATATGTGTGAATGACCTTTTGTTGTTTTACACTTAATATCCACTTATATTGGGTGTATTTATATTTGTCACACATATTTTTGAGATTTATTTGTCCTTAATTTAAGGATACCTTCCTTATAAGGGATTTCATCACATTTGACCTTTCTATTGAGGGTTCATTGTTGTTATGCACCAATTCACTCTTATATGGTGTATATACTATCCTTTGGAGTATTATATCATGAATCTATTTATTCTCATGATATTATAAAATTCTGACTAAATGTTATTCCTCAATTATTGTATTCAAGTGTCACTAATTTTGGTAAAACCCCTTTAACCAAAATGTCATTTTAAAAGTTTTAATTATTTTTTCTTATTAATATCCATGTTTACAAAATGGTTTTAAGGATTTATTTATATGGATATTAATGGTTTAAAATTTTAAGCTTCAAGGTGGCATGGGACACTTTGATTCAAAAATCTCTTTATTAAATGTTTTAAATGGTTTTGAAAATGGTTTTGATAAAGGATTCTATTATGATATATTGTGATGTGGAAATGTTATCATTCTTTTATATTGGTTTTATGTTTTATGATTTTATATTGGTACTTGGACATTTTAACGGGTGGTTACGTTATAAACCATATGACGGGTGGTGCCGTGAATACCAGGATGGGTGGTTACGTTATAACCTCCAATGCATTGGGTATGGAAGTCGGTCGAATGGCTATTCCATTAAGTATGTATGGAAATTGGCCGTATGGCTATTCCATTAAGTGATATGTGTGGAAGTCGACCTTCTGGTTATTCCACTAAAGTATGTTTATGTCCCAAGTTACCTTTATATATGCTATGTGTTCTTTATATGGGTTTTATGGTAATCCTTTGGTTACAAAAAGGTAAGTAATGATACTTTATTCAGTGAAGAGTTTTTACTACTTCATGAAGGTGAAGGTATTACTTTGATAGAGTATACATGGTTTACTTGATGTTTGAAAAAGTAACAGTTTTTATTCTTTGTGTATCCCTTACTGAGCTTTTTATGCTCACCCCAAGTTTTCTTTTGAAATGTTTTTCACAGGACTTAAAGTGGAATAAGGTCAAGGATGGGATCAAGGGAATGTCACGGTATATAAGACATGGAACTAGACATGTTTCATTTTAAGAGTTTTTATTTTATGGAAATTTAGTAGAAGCGACTACTTTGTAATCTTTTGAGATGTAATAGTTATGTCCTAATTCTCTAAAACTCTAAACCTGAAAAGATCCTCAATGTGAATTACTCATTTAATTAAATATTAAGTAAGGTTTAAGGCTGGGGCCTTATACCAGATCCTTAACAACCCATATATAATAAAAATAAGGTCAAATAATAATATTAATTATGGATCCAATTATCTAGTCTCATGATATATAAATATCATGGATCAAGATAAGAGAAACTAGATTAGGAGTCATCTTCCCAAATTAGGAAGAATAGAGAGCCAAGCCTTTAATCCCCACAACTATTCACCAAAAGTGAGGGGAGAGAGTCATAACAACAATAAAGATTCACTAAAGTCTAGATAAATAATATTATGGTTGAATAGTAATACTAAGAAGGATTAAGAAAACCTTTTAGGAAAAAATGACTATTATGATCTTACTATTCCACATCCTCAGTGACCCTATCAACTAGCTAGTGGCTTCATGTAGAGAGCCTATAGCTACATGACTCGACTAGAAGGATTTTGGAAGTACATAGATAGTTTAGTGGCACCTATATACCTACAAGAGTTTTTCCAGCTCACACTAACTAGCTGGTTCCCTTCACTTGATAGCTGGTGGCCTCCTACTACCATAAAACTTCCAAAATTACAACTATCGACCTACAAGAACTATAGAAAAATAATATATACCATTGGTTTAAAAATCATTGTATTATTGTGTTATTCTCATAAATTTAAGTCTTTATCCATGGTTTTCATTGAAACTATTGGTATACACCATGAGGTATTTAGAATAAAAATGATTTTGTGTAAATAGTTGGGGTAATTATTTCCTAATGGTTCATTAGAACCATTCTAATAGGTTATTTTCCCTATACAACATCCCAATTCCCCCCAATATCTCCACGCAATCAATACAACAAACTCTAAACGAAATACCAATCACAGTAAGCATTATATGAAGTATATATCTTATATATTTATCATTTTACCAATTAATAACTATATAAATAGTTTAAAAACCATTAAAAACAATATTACATAGATATAAAATCCAAAAAATCAATTTTAGTCATTTAACACCATCCACAAAATTGAATCATTACTATCAACTCAAAAAAATATAGGATCAATATCTCCCTCACCATAATCATTTCTATCATGATCATCACTCACATCATGAACATCCTCACCAACACTATTCTCTTTAGAATCATCATCATCATCAAAAGTTTCATCACCTAAAATTTCACTAGGGTTATCATTACCATCACTTGGTGAATTTTATAAAGAGAGAACTATTGGTATACATATATAAATAACCATAGAATATTATGATGGAAGTGATGGAAATAAAGTTGTCATAGCAATCAAGAACTTCTTGATGAACATTTTATATATTTTATGCTTATGTATAGATATTTATTTTGCATCAACTACTTATATATAAGGGTTTTGTAACATTTTTATATATATATTGTAGATTAGATCTATGTGAAACAAAGGCCTAGTGCAGATGATGATATTCCTTGGTTGACATCCAACTCTCCTATGATGGTCCTCACCTACTAACCATCTCAAATGATCATTTAGACCAAAGTTGTCATCTTCTTTCTCATCAAGGTCCTATAAAGAAAACTATTGAAAAATATAAATAACACATTTACTTATGATTTAGGTATCCAAATTTTAAATAACAATAATAAGACTTACAATCTTTTCTTGGGTTTTTTTTATTTACAACACTTATATTTTTCCTCCCACTTGAGGAAGAAAATTTTTATCAAGGTATAAAACCATTAATTATCAATGTTACATGCTGAAAATGGCATTAATTACTTTAAGATGACATTATTAAATAATATTTAAGTTATAAAGAAAATAAAACCATTATAAACAATATTGGACTGATCAAAACTGAAACAAAATCATAAAATTTCAATGAACTCTGATTAATTTAGTTAAGGTATATTCAAATTAGTTTTATTATATTTTATATTAAGTCATGTTTGATTGGATCTTCAATTTAGTTTTAATAATTGATTTTCTATTTATTCAATAAGGATTAACTTAGTTAAATTTAAGGAAAAAATGTTTAGTAGGATTTAAAAATTTTATATCCATATGAATTAAGTATGGTTTAAATATAATCAATTTGGTTCAATATAGGTCATTTTAGGTTGTCGTGTTCCATCAAAATTAAATTTTATTCAATTTGATTTGGTTTTCCTTGGTTTTTATTTGTATGAGTTAGTTGGTTTCAATTACATTAAATTCTATTCTATTTTATTTGATTCAATTTAATTTAGTTCGATCCTAGTTGAGTTGGATTTGTATTGTTATTTTTGGTTCCAGGAGGTTATTTTACATCTAATTTCATCTAGTTTGGTTTTGTTCAGATCTATTTAATGAGTTTATTATGTCTTTAACTCTATATTATTTGGTTCATTTAACTTTCATTAATTTCACTATGATTAAATTCAACTAATTTTGTATTATTTTATTTGCAATTGATATAGTTTACATTATTTTAATTTTATTCAATTATCATAAAAATATTCTTATTTATTTTGATTCATTTTTGGATAGGATAGTTTGTGTTAGATTGGTTAAACATATTTTAGTTATATTTGGGTTATTTTAATTTGTTCTATTGGGTTTAAGTGTGTATTTTTATATTAAGAAAATGATCATAGTTTTTTTATCTCTGGTTTGGTTTTGTTCCATTTAAATTCATTAGGAACTATTTAGTTTAGTTTATTATTATTTTGGTATATTTGGTTTGGTTTATTCTAATTCATTTTAGGGTTTATTTTATTGGATTTAAATGGTTTATTTTTTATTATATAAGGTTTATTTGGTTTGATTAGGATTGTTTATATTTATTTTTAGTGGGAATTTTTCTGTTAGGAACTATATGGTTTAGTTGGTTATGTATGTTTTTATAAAATTCTATTTAATCCAATGAACTTTTATATTGTTCAGTTCAATAAATATTTTTTTGTTCAATTGTGTTATTTCCTAGTAAAACTCATTTTTTCATAAAAATTACTTTGTTTCACTCATGATCTTGCATTGTAGTGCGCTAAAAAGTGTGAATGTAATTCATATCACCCTTATTCTGTTTTTTCTTTTTGATGAATCATAAAAAAAAATATGAACTATTTTTCAATATAAACCATTAAATTTTCAGACTACATAAAACTCATTACTCTTCCAATAAATTATCATTTAGTGTATTGTGTGGTTTGGATAGTCATTGAAGATTGGTACACCCTCTACATCAGTGATGACACTACCATTTTATCCAATATTTACCTCACGTTTATATGATCTCCACTCTAGTGACCCATACTTTTCATCTATAATTATTTAATCTTATTAGATGAATATTCAATACATACCATTAAAATACCATCTATAATCATATAGAATTAGAAACTTTGAAAACCTAGATACATAAGAAACTTGTTCATAATAGATCTAAATCATCTCCCACTTGGTTCTTCATAACTAGATCCCTTCTTAGACATATCATATATAAAATATTTTTCATATCCAATGGAAAGGAAACTTATTAAAGGGTGATCTCAAATGCTCAGTAAACATAAATAATGGATATATCAATGATCACTTAATCATAAAATGAGGATAAGGGCATGAGAACATGAGATAAATATTTGAAAACCACATCCAATATATTACAGATCAGAATCTTGAGACATGTAATAAATATTTGAAGTTCATAAGATATTATTCATAAAGGAATGAAATAACATGAGCTATGAGACCATAAAATTATAATAATACATGATTTTGTGGCTTACATTAGTATTTAAAATCATATCCATAGTTAAGGGTCATTTTCTAGACTATCATAATGAATTGGGCTCACTCACCATTCCATCATATCCTTTGTCAAGGTTCACTCCTAATAATGTTATAGTGGTTGGATTACCTTACTAAACTAGGCTCACTCCACCTTATAGTACTTATTATATAATGATATATCCATATTTACCCAGTGAATTAAAGTGATATATAAATATGGGCCCACCCATCACATAACCATAATCCAATAATATGTGCATAACAAGATCATAAAACAGTCATCATATATTATAACCTGTGGAAAATAAATGGGTTTTATAAACACTTCAATAATTCATCAAAGCATAGCCTGTAAAAAATAAATGGGTGTCATAAAAATCTCATAATCATAATCATAAATTATCTATAGAAATAATAAGGATGGTATCCCTAGAAATTATTCCTACTAATGAATAAGTAACATAAAAAATATTATCAAAAATAAAAATTTCATTAAAATATCACTTCGATTATTCATTAAAGAAAATATTGTTTTCATTTTTTAATAACTTATTTAAAATCCCATTAAATTAAATAAAATTATCAAAAAAAATTATTTGAATAAAACCATGGATTATTCTAGAGGAATCATGAAATATTTGAGCAGTCATGATGGGGGTAAATTTCACTCACATCATGTACATGAAGATGAAGATTCCTTTCACATTTTTTGTAAAAATCAAAATGTTAATCATTTATAAAATGATAATAATATTTATTTTTAACCATTATGTACAAATACAAACATGGGTGAAGATGAATTTATAAAATAATATGATATTATTAAAAACATTCATCAAAATATATTATATAAAATAGTGATACAAAATAAAAATATTACCAACCAAAAAATAAATGAATCATTTTCTTCTTAAAAAAATTTCCCTATCATTTTAAGTAAAAAAGAAAGGAAAATCGAAATATTTCATGAAAATTTTATATATATACATATATGATTAAAATTAAAGCGTTTTATTATAAAATTATTATATAATTTCCTTTAATGGAATTTCAAACATAAACAATCCCGATTAAAATGAGATCAAAACATAAATCTATTACCACTTTGGAAACATTGGAATCAAAACCTCATGAAAGATAGAAACTTAGTTGGATATAAAAATCTAGATAATTTTCATGAGAATAATCATAAAATAGATTCATTGATAGTATATAGACCATATAAAATAATCAAATGGTTAATTTGACATTTTTTTCACAGAAATAAAAGTTAGATGAAAATCCCTTACCTCATGTTCGAATTGCTTTGAAAGAAATATTACCATTTATATAATAAATAAAAATTTATAATACATATATAAGAGAATGTTTTAAAGACTTATATTATCATATAATATCTAATTATAATATTTTAACACCCCTTTATTAATAATACACTACTAAAATCATCTATTTTGGGTGATAACTGTTTCATTTTTCATAAGAATCCCGGTTCAGTGGTTTTAGTAATTTTACTTTGATCATGGTTATGTAAACTCAAAAATGTTAAAAATTATATAAATATCATATATATATATATATATTATTTATATTCATCCATAAAAGTTAGAGATTGAAAAATTAGTCACACAATTTGTGGAGATGGTAGGTCGTACGTACACATGAACACTGTTTTCACTTTTCAGAATATAGAATGAAAGAAAGGTAAATAAAAATTAAACATTATATAATAATTATTTAATAATATATATTAATTAAATATTTTATCATCACTATCTATGTAAAGTGAAAACGAAAAATTAATCACATCACTTAATGGAGGTGGTAGTTCACATGTACTCACGAATGACATTATTGTCTTCCAAGAGATGAGAATTTAAGAAGGTGGATATGATATTATAATTTAATAATAATAATAATTTAATTAATATCATATAGAAGCATTAAATATATAAAAAATAACCATCCATAAAATATTATTATGGAAAATTAATTGTATCTCTACGTGGATCCAGTAGTCCACATGTTCACACGAGCGATACTTTCACTTCCTATTTGATGAAAAAGGGAGTGAATAAAGGTGTTTAAATAATCATAATAACATTTTAATATATTTCTGATTCTATATTTATTATTTAATTATTAATTACACTTAATTAGTGTATGTATATTATGAAATAAATCAAAATACATTGGGTTGGACGATTATATCTTCTTCGGTAGACCTATTTTATATCCTTTATTAAGGACCCCTAGAATTATCTTTTTAGTTAAAAGGAACCTATAATTAATATATAGGGATGTTTATAAGATATTATTTTAGTGTTTGGTTAATATAAACAACTTAATGTGGTGTAAATAAGATAAAGGTTGGGTGTTCATTTATAAGTCGTAGAGATGACCAACATGTAATTTCTTAAAACATTAAAATATAATAATGTCATAATCAAACCAAATTATTTAAAATGGGCATAAATAATAAATTAGGATAATATTAAGTATAATTATATCAAACCAATATAATTTAGAAAAGTTTTATTGGAAGATATACCCTTATATTAGAGTTTAACACCCCCCAGCAAACCCTTTTCAACCTTAACCATGATAGTGGATTTTTAATATTTTTACTATTCATAATGACCAAAAATGAAGTTGAAAATATTATATAAAATTAATTATTTGGATTTAAAATATTTAATACATTTTATCAAATCCAATTCACATAATTTGAATAATTTAATTTAAAATTAATCCCATAAAATGTGATAAAATTTGATTTTCCTGAAAAAATGTTTTCTTATATATAAAAATGTTTATAGAAAAATACAACATAAAATTGATTATAATGAACTTAATTAGATTATTAATAATATAAATTAACTCATTTTACTTTAAAATAATTTTAAAAAATAATGAAACATTGTATATTCTTGAAACAAAAATATAAATTTCAATTAAAATCAGTATTTTTAACTATTCCATGAAAGATCAATCTTTTCGGTAAATTATCAAAAAAATTACCTAAGATAACTTCTCAATGATGATTTAAAAAATGATGTAATTTTTTAAAAATAAATTTTCTAAAAATTTAAAAAATTGAATATATTATTTTCTCACAATAAATAATAAAAATAATTTTTGAGGAAAAATATATTTTTGAAGCATATAAAGAATTTACTAAAAATTGAGTACTTAGTTATAAATGTATTCTATTTATATAACAACCATATAAAAATTTTAAAAAATGTTCTTATCTATATTAAATTTGTGATATTAATGTCTAGTTTATGATAAAATACTAAATTATGGTTTATTTTGACTCAGGTCTGCTGGTATCACAAGATATCGAAGAAATTATATTTATTTGAAGAAAACTATATCATAAAATATTAGGGTGTTACATTGTATCATCCCAAATTAAATGAATATATCCATTTAAATTCCTTCAATTTGATACAGAAAATAGGATATCTATGTTTCGTCACATCCTCAGTTTCAAAAGTAGCTTCCCTGAATTTCATATTCCTCTAGATAACTTTAACTAAGTGAGAAGTTTTTTTCCGTAACATATTATCTAAATCATACAAGATTTATAATAGTTTTTATTTATAGTAAAGACCATGATCCAGTGGAAAAACCAATTATTTTCATACATATGAAGGATCAGGAATGTAGTTTCTCAAGATAGATACATTGAACACATCGTGAACTTAGGAGAGATTCGGTGGAATCATCAAGAAATAAGTTATTGTCCCTACTCGATCAAGAATCTTGAAGGGGAAAATTTAACTAGGGATTAGATTTCCATTATTTTTAAATCTCATAATCTTGTTTTGTGTATAAATTTAATGTAATACCTTCTCACCGATTTCAAATTCTAGATTTTATCGATGACTGTCAATGTAACATTTCTTTTGACTCGGAACTGCCATGATTTACTACTGAATGCCTTTGAAATTATCATCCATTTACTTATTTAACTCAAGATATAATAGCAATATTTATCTAACTTCATCATATCACATTTAATTTCCATACTTCTTTATATAGAGGGCTTTATAAGGATCTATCTGAATGCTCATGTGAAAGATCTTATTGTTAGAAAACTCAACTAGAGGAAAGTGTTGATACCAAACACCTTTAAAATCAATATAATAATATCTCATAATATACTCTAATGTTTTAATGGTTCTTCTAAACTAACCATCTATTTGAGGATGAAAATAAGTATTGAAACACAACTCTGAATCCAGATCTTACTGAATACTTCTTTAGAACATTCAGGTAATCCTCAGATCTCAGTTATATGAAATATAATGTGATACTTTATTTAACCTTAGAAATTCAGTAAGTTATATTCTACAAATATGATAAAGAGATAAATATTCCATAAAAAATCCATTATGATGACTTCGTAAGGTGATCTATTAAAATAAAAATATCACTATAGCCCTTAGATGTTATAGGGAGTTCGAAGAAAAATTCTATGGTGATGTTTTTCCATTACCATTCAAGTATGTTTAATGAATGTAAAATCCCCTCAAATATTCATCTCTTAGACTTATCTTTATTACATACCAATCACCATGATACATACTATAAAATATCTTACTTCATGTTGTCCCACTAGAAATACTCTTTTAGATCTCTATGTATCGTCGTACTTCCAGGGTGAATAAAGAATAATGTACTATGAGTTTCATCCAAAATATCCTTATTAAAATATATAATGGATAAAACACATACATGTATCCAAAACCTTATTATTCCATCATAATCAAGGTTGAACTCATGGATATTTCATACCTTCTTTTACAACACTACATATTTATTCTACTCTACTTTAATATTCATAATGATAAATGGTTAAACACTAATTTGATAAAGATAATATTTCCCCCTTCCATCAATATTTCCAATTTCATATTTAAAAACCCATAAAATTGGATATTACATGATCCTCATAATAAATAAGAAAGCATGATCCCTTTACCTCAAATCATATGCCACTTTTTTTGCTTTCCCATGGTGGTGATTCAATAAGATTTAATCATTTTTAATTAACTATAACCATAATCTATATATAATATTCATATATTTATGAGTTTATATGTACTTTAAACTTTTATTATCAGTATATATGTTACATGTTTCTCTGTAATGATAATTCCTCTATATCTTTAAATAAAAAATACCGCAGCTAACTCTAAATCATGATTTTTTGTAATATTCTCATGAACTATTTATTTTCATGAGAAATAAGCTGTCAGTATATAATTATGAATGAGGATAATCCTTATCCCTTCATTGATTCATCAAAAAATATCAAAAACCATTTTCCATTATAGGTTAGTGTAAGCATAGGTGCGCTGACTAATCTTTACTTCAGGTCCTTGAACTTTTCTTCACATTCATTAGTCCAAGGGAACTATGATCCCTTTCTAGTTATCATGGTGTGTAGATTATAAATCCTTAAAAAATTATCCACAAATCATCAATAATATCCATCCAAACTAAGAAATCTATGGATCTCAATCATAGTGGGAAACATTTAATAACATTCATCTTTGATGGATCCACCAATATAACCTCTCTTAAGATTAAATGACATAAAAATGAATCCTCCTGTAACAAAAATTCACACTTGGAAAATTTTTCAAACATATTATCTATATTTAGGATATTCAATACAATCCTCATGTGATATCGATTATCTTCCTTACTCTTGGAATATATAATAATGTCACCAATAAGTACTACCAAAAACTGATCTCTCTAAAAACTATATCCATTAAATCCAAAAATATTATGGGGTAATTAGTAAGTCCAAATACTATCAATATCAATTCCTAGTTTATATAACTCTTGTGAAATGTTTTCTTTGGTATTTCATTAATTTTGAACCATAACTGATAGAATCTTGATCAAATTTGAATCTTGAAGAAATAACGACCACCACGTAATTGATCGAAAAAATTATCAATACTGGGAATATGATACTTATTCTTTATTGTGATCTTTTTTTATTACAAATAATTGATGAAGATTCACATTTATCCATATTTATTCTTAATAAAAAGATAATGTGAACTGCATGGAAGCATATTTGTCCAAATTAATCCCCCAACAAGATTATACTAGAGTTTTCTTTATCAATCCATGTATCTTAATATGGTCCATTTGATAATGAGTCTTCTAAATAGTTGTAACACTAGGTATGAGTTCTATTGAAAATTGAACTTCATGATTTGAAGAAATATTATGAAACAATTCTAGAAAACATCAACAAAATATAATACAATAGTAATATATTCAATGTTAAGTTTCTCCCCAACCATCTGTGATAAAAACCCCTTCTGAATAGGAATAAAGTCCCATATAATGGATGTAATTTTCATTGGATATTCATATTTATCATAAAATAGATAGAAGATGATAATTTGGTTCAGAATATCAAATGTGACTTCCCTTCCTTAGTAATTGATATGGGATTTATATAAATAAATATAATCCATTCCCAAAATAACATCAAATTCACTACAAGTAGAATAAAAATATTTTCAATAAGAAAATTCTAGTAAACATCAATCAAAGAGAATCCTAGGATTTAGATGTGACATCTTACCATTATGGGTTTTCACTACTAATTCAATATCTAATCATTTAGGATATGAATTAACATTCCTATACTATTTTCATTATAAAAATTAATTCATATAACTAAGCTTAAATAATATACTTACATTTTTTATCATACTTGTGACCACCTCAAATTTATTATTCTATCTTCAATCCATTTATAAAACCATCATTTTTACCATGGCCATCAGAACTCTTTAATCAGTGTGATCCATCATGAAAAATAATTCATAGGATATCTAAATATTAACACATTCTATTTAATATAATACAACTTATGTTTAGCCAAATTTTTCCATGGTTATTATCTATTAAAATCATTCACAATGATTCATAAAGAAAATGTGAATTAACCCAAGAATATCCCCTGATAGTGTAAAAAAAGGTGCACTATAAGGGCACACTAACTATATACTAGATTGATGGTTGAGATATACTTGGACATCCCTAATTGGGGTTCTTACCACTAGATGCATCTACACTAAATACATGCATTTCTTATAGTATCTAGAAAGAGATGTTTTTCTAGTAAAACCACACTTGTTTATTTACTATATCTTAGGAAATTATCCTAAACATAGGATTATCCTAGGGGTTATCACTAAATAATTCTCATATCAGTTTACAAAGGTAAATAAACATTTATTTGTTACCAACTATAGAAACCCATACATCTCATACATAAATATTATATCGTATTCGATGAATATTCAATAAATTACATTACAATCTGAACTAGTATCATATAGGTTTAGTGTCATTAGAAACTTGTATAGATAAAAAACTTATTGATAATAAATATACATCATCTCCCACTAAGTTCTTCATAGTTATCACCCTTCTTAGACATATCATAGTTAAAACATTATTCATAACCTAGGGAAAATAAACATAATAAAGGGTGAGATCTAATGCTCATATGTTTAAAAAAGGGAGATATCAATGATCACATAAGAATAAAATGAGTATAAGGGTATGTGAACATGATAATAACATTTGAAAACCATAACCAGTAAATCATATATTATACTCTTGTGTCATGGCTTAAATCTTGGTAGTTCATAATACATGAATAATAAATAAATCAAAGAATATGTGGCATAAAATTATAACATTAGCATAAGATATATGTTTTTGTAATAAATAAGAATAAAAAATAACTTAATTATTATATTATCATTTCCATTATTTTCACTATGGATTGGTTTCTCTCCCCATTCTATTATATCACTTGGAATATTTATTGAGAAAAATATTCTTTTTTCCTTTTGGCATCACTTCTTAGAAAACTAAAAAAATCCAAAATACCATTGAAAATTTTTTATTTTAAAAGAAACATGGGAACATTTAATGTAAGATTAAAATCATTTAGCGGTAATGAAAATGGGAAATTTTGTTCATACAGTTCTTGTTAAAACAAATATTCCTTTCACATTTTTTGTAAAGACTCAAAAGTACCTAATTCAAAAAAAGAAAATAATATTCATTCTAAACCATTTTTAAAGAAATTATGACATGGGTCAAAATTAATTTAATAAATCATAGTATATTATTAAAAACAATCATGAAATTATTTTAATGAAAACTTGGTTAATGAATAAAATAATTCCAGACTAAAGATGAAATAAAGTCTAATTTTTTAAAATAATTCTCCTGAAAATTTTATTTAAAAAAGAGAGTAAAATTGTTATATTACATGAAAAATTCATAAATAATGATAATATAAAAAAATAAAAGTTTTTTCTTCAAAAATGGATCATATAAATTCTTTTAATGGAAATTAAAGTATAAACAATCCTGATTAAAATGAGGGTGAAATATAAATCCCTTACCACATTGGAAAATTTTGAATCACAACCTCATGAATGGGAGAAACATAGTTGAATTTTTAAATCACCATAATTTTCATGATAATAATAATAATAATATACATTAATTAGTAGTATATTCACTATATAAAAGAATAATTGGTGAATATTTCATGTGTCAAATTGAAATAAAAGTGAGACTAAAGCCTCTTACCTTAAGTACTAATTTCGTTGAAGGTGATATAACCTCCCCTATAATAAATTAAAATTTATAATAAATATATGATGAACCATTTACGTACTTATAATATATTTTATGATCCAATTATAACATTTCAACACCATTTATTACTAATTCATTATAAAAATCATCTTTTCAGGGTGCTAACTATTTCTTTTATTATGAGAATTTTTATTCGTTATTTTCAGTACTTGTATTTTTATCATGATACATGATATCTAGAATATTAATCATGATATAAATTTAATATAAATTAATAATTTATATATTTATATTCATCCATAAAAGTTATAGATATAAAAAAGGATTAAATAATTTATGGAGACAGTAGGTTATACATATACAAGAAGGTTTTTTCACTGTTCGACGGATGGAACAAAAAAAATATTAATAATTAAACTTTTCATAATAATTATTTTATCATATATATAATTTATATACATTAAATATATCCTTAAAATAATACATTTAGATCAAAAATGAAGAAAATGAATTACATCACTTTATGGAGGTGGTGGTCCACAAGTACACGCATACAACATCATCATCTTCCATTGGATGAGAAGTTAAGATGGTATGTATGATATTATAAAAAAATCATAATTTTTTCATAAATATCATATATATATATATATATATATACATTAAAACCATCATAATAACCATCCATTAAATACTGTGGTGGAAAATTAATTACATCACTATGTGGATTCAATATTCCACACGTGCACCTGAGTGATACTTTCACTTCCCATTTGATGAAATATATGGTGAATTAAGGTTGTTACATAACCATAATAATATTTCAATATATTTAGGATAATAATTTTATTATTTTATGATTAATACATCATATTTAGATGAGATATAAGAATAAATAAAATGAAAGAGGTCTTGTAGGATGATTACCTCTTCTTCGGTAGACCACATTTAGATATTTTCTTAATAAACCTTGAAAGAGTATTTTAAGAAAACAAGAACCAATAATTCATGTCTAGTGAAGTTTAAAATATATTTGGGTATGGTTTCATTGAGATATATATCTCAATGTGGTGTAAAAAGGTAAATTATGGGTGTCCATTTATAAGTGCGAGAGAGGACACACTTTGAATTTCATAAAATATTAAATCTTAATAATGTTATACCCAACAAAAATGATTCAAAATGTCCACAAATTCAAAGGATGGATAATATTTTTTCTAAATATTTCCATAAAATAGTATTTAGAAAACTTTAATTGGAAAACATAACCTTATATATTGATTTAAACCCCTGGTAAACTCGTATTAACCTTAACCATGATAATGAATCTTTACTTTTTTCACTATTCATTATGAAAAAAATTAAGTTAAAATTATTTTATAATATTAATTATGATTTTTACAAATATATAATCCATTTTATCAAATTCAATTCACATTAGTTGATGAATTTAATTTAAAACAAAACTTGTAGAACATGAAAAAATGGTTTTATAGAACAAATGTTTTCTTATGTATAAAGAGTTTTTATACCAAAATATATGATAAAATTGATTATAATGACAGTAATTTTATTATTCAGAATATAAATTAACTAATTTTCTATTTAAATAATTTTAAAACTAAATGAATCCTTTTAAATTTTGGAAATGAAAAGACAGTTTTCAATATTTTTTTATATTTTTCACTATTCAATGAAAAATAAGTCTTTTTAGAAAATAATAAAAATTTAAATTGAAGATAATTTTAAAATGATGATTTAAAAAATGAATGTTAATTTTTCAAAAAAAATTCTAAAATAAAAAATAATTATATTGTTTTCCTGCAAAATATAATAAAAATAATTTTTGAGGAAAAACATATTTTGAAGCATATAAATACTTTACTAAAAATTTAATACTTATTTATAAATATATTTTTTTATATAAAACCTTTATAAATAATTTTTATAATGTGGTTATTATTATTCAATACACCAATTTAACGGCTAGGTTATAAAAATAATCTAAATTATGGTTCATTTAGACTTAGGTTTTCATATATTGCAAGCTACCAAAGAAATTAAATTTATTTAGAGAGAAATATATCATAAAAACTTAGGGTGTTACAACTAAAATTCCCTTTGTCCTGCCAACTATGTCACCTTCACATCTTGACCATCTAGAATTTTAAATCAAACCAGTGATGAACATATTAATTCATATAAATAAAATAATAATATATATTTCAATTTAACAAAATTTCTTACCCATATCACATACCATGAATTATATTTAATTTAATTAATAATATTACTCCATAATGATGGTTGAATGGGAATTATAACACTATATATGGTTAACATCCATGAAACATATACATTATAGATAATTTTTACATGTCATTTTTTTATCATCATTTCAATCTACTATGATTTGTGTTTGATGGTTCTAGTCTTCACACATATGGTTGATCCCACACAACCTATTAGAATATGCCATTGAAAAAGATTAAAGAAAAAATTGAAATTAATAACATTACAAATTTGAAAAAATTGATGATATATAATTTAATACACTTATAAATATAAAAATGATGTATACTAATCAATAAAATTGGATAGACTTTTGTATTATTCTAGATAAGTAGACTATGAGGGATGAACCTATTCCAATGTATGCTTTGGGTCATCTTATTGTTGTGGATTAGAAGTTAAAGGAGATAGATCATCCTATCCTAGTTAGAAAGGAGTAGGAAATAGAGGTGGTGTGAATATGGTAGGATAAATATAGAAGGGATAAGGATACATCATAGTCTAAGGAAATGGTATATGAAAAGTAAAGATTAAATGAAATGATTATGGTGACATATGTGAGAACATATCTAGAGGATCACTTGGTGTACATCAAAGAGTTGTAGATGGGATGTCTACTGGTAGGTCTAAGTGTGAACGGGTATAATGTATGCTCCATGTAGCTCTAGTATCACCCCCACTTTATTATCCATGCTACCAATGCCTAATTGTAGGTTAAGTAAAGTTTATTTTTTGGTTCAAATGAATATCCCTAAAATAAATGTGATAAATAATAAGAACATGACATTAAATTTAATGACAAAGGAAAATATTTCATCTATTATACTCACTAAGGGAACCATAGTAGGAACTGCTAGGTCTCATATTCATCGATCATTTTCAAGCAATGTCTTCAGTCGAAATTCTTCAATATTTCTAATATTCTTCATTAGAATGAAATATAATTTTTTTAAAAATAGGTTTTAAATATTATGAATTAAAATTAGAAGTCAAAGAAGATATCAATGATCTTATAACATCCTATTATATAAACCTGATTTAAACAAATTTTAAGAATCAATTTTAATACTATTTTAAAATAGTTTTAAATTTTTTGTAAAATATTTTAAAAAAATGGTTTTAAAACTTTTTTAAATTTTTTTGAACATGTTTTAAAAAAATTTAAAAAACATGTTTTAAACCTGTTTTTCTAAATTAACCTACTTTAATCTGGTTTAATACTATTGTTAAATATTTTAAAAACTATTTAAAACCAACGTTAAATGGTTTAAAACTATTTATACTAATAATAACAGTTTTAAAACCAAATTTTAACAGTATTAAATAGTGTTAAAATAGTTTCAAAAATAGTTTTAAACTATGTTTTAAACAATTTAAAACCCATTTTAAACCAATTTAAAATATCATTTTAAAAAACCCTTTTTGAAAAACCATTTTAAGCTAGTTTTAAAATATTTTATTAAATATTCTTATTTATAAACTTGATTTAGAAATTTTTATTTAAAACCAAGTTATAAATTTTAGTAAAAACATTTTAAAACATAGTTTTATGTATTGAAATAAATCTAATTAAATGAAATGAAAACAAACAAATCCAAAATAGACATACCATTCCAATTTAAAACCAAAATAAAGTAATTATAGTAGTACCAAACTGAGAAACCCATTTCAAGTTAAACTGAATAAACTGAAAACATATATGGTTGATTATATATATTACCCACCACTAATTTAGGTTCAACATCAATTCTAACAATTGAAAATTTGAGTCTTAAAATGAATTTTTTTTTCAAAAACTAATCGGGGTATCAATGGTGTTAATTTAATCTCCAACATAATAAAAAATATGTCTTGGGATTACTTAAATAATGAAACAATAATTATCTCCCAGACAATCTTTCAAATAAAATACCTTTTCTTCCATTGATCCCAAAATATATGGTTCATTGATATATAGGAAATGAGTCATGTCAATAACCCAAAATATATAGTCATCAATAAATATAAAATTTTGTGTCATTTAATCAAGCCACTATCATTTGAACATAATTACTCGATAATGATATTAGTAATCTAATAATATAATTTTCTCAAGAACTCTATAATAAGACACATTTTCGCATTAAGTCCTACTATCTGATGCACTAGCATAATAGTCAATTTTTTCAGTCAACAAAATTTCATCATGTTGTGTTCTCATATTCATTATTAAACAAGTTGTAACAAATTTGTAACTATTTATTATTAATTTAATGGTTACATGTTTGATTTTAACCAAGTAGGAAAATCATTCCCATTCAAAGTCTCTCTCCTTATCAAAGGCCAAGAAAAATGAACTATACTTATAATTTGTTTATATTACCTATATAAAATGATAATAAAAGTTTAAGTTGTTTGTTAAATTATGTAGTATGAGAAAACATATACATATTAAAATTACTTACTTGATATATTAATTGAAAAAATAATAGTTAAATAAGACTATCTGATGTGTCATATCTCTCTCTTCGAGGATCAATGTTGCCAATGTATATGACCAAGGATTTACCCTTATTTGGGGAAGATATGGTAATAAGGGCTAAATTCCCATATAATACTCATATTCATTTCTTGATGGTTGGTTATGTCTTGTGCTCACATCAGACAAATACATTGAGAAAAAAATACAAACATACTTTAATGAGGTAACCTCTTATAATGGGACTGTATATATGATTCTTGTTCAAGACACAAGGCTTCATTATTCACATATTTCCTTCAGTAGGATAAATCCACAAAAAAAATCAACCATCCCCTTAGAATTTTTTCAATTAGAATATGGACTATTGGATATAAAAAATATGGTGTTCTATCTTCATTTGTATTACATTGATATATAGAAAAAAATTTATAGTCATATGAGCCTATTGTTTCCTCCTAAAATATGATTAAATATTTCAGGAAATAATGATTTTTTTAGTAGAAAATCTAAGAATGTTATTACACACCCATGACATATGACAATTTGAGGGAATATTTTTTTTATCAGGAATTAATTACTTAAAATAGGAATCAATATAATCAATAAATGTAGTAGAAACTATATGTATGGGTTTTCCATGATATAATCATAGTAAATATTCTAAGTTTTTCAAATTAGTAAAATCTCGATAAATAGGAGTCGTAACATCATCAATAAATTTTTTAACTCTCTAAACATAACCACTTCATTATTTTCCTCATATGTATTGATATCATTTTATTCATATAGTGGCATAATATATTTTATATGATGATTCAAAAATGGAAACCTATCAAATACCAAATTCTCCATACCAATCTATTTATTTTGTTCATGAACATTATTATATTATCTCATCTCTCGATTGTGATACCAAACATAATAGATTATTTGAAATCTAAATTTTTTTCTATGATAGTTAAATTCTTCTTAATATAACCAAGGACTTCCAAGAAAATTATAATACAAGAAACATATAATTATTCAATCTAAAGCATTGCTAAATTCAAAAATCTAAAAAATCCAAATTATTTTGAAACTCAGTTGAGATCTGATCAGTATGATACATCCTTATTCTATCCATTATATTACTAGGAAAAAGTATTATTGTTATCAATATAGTAAAAAAGAATTACAAAATTCATTACAACCAATACTCTTTTTAATATATTTAATAATAAATAGCAAGTGAATAATATTTTATAAGTTAAAGGTAGTGAGTGACTATTTAACAAGAATTTATTCATTATAAAATTGAATATTCAACCATTTCACACCATATTAAATTGAAATTAATTATACCAAAATTTTGATCATTAAATTATTAAAATAAAACATTGAAATGAAAAATTTCATAGCCCCTTAATAAATTCACAAAACAATGTACTAAAATAGTTAATTACAAAATTACCTAATATATATGACACAAAATAATAGCTTCATATAAAATATAAGTTTGTTTAATACATAAATAAATTCTCCCCACTTTTCCAACATAGCCATTATATCTTCACTTATGAAATCACATAACAAATTCGGGTAGAATTATAAAGAAGTTATTACATTCAATGAATTAAATAAATAATTTATAAATAATACATGACTAAGAGACCACTTAGCTTAAATGACTTGGTAAAATTATATTTATATATAATTATTGATTAAGTAAATTAAAATAATTAATCACTTAAATTATATTTATTATAAAATAATATAAAAAATATAATCAAAATCAACCCTCCTTCATTAAATTGGGATGAAACCGGACCTAAAAGAATCTAGGTCAGTGTCAGATACCCAGTTAAAAATGAAAATTATGTTTGGAAGTATAGAATGGAATTAGAACTCACTAATTAGATATTTCAGAATAACTGAATAAAAATACCATACAAAGAGAGATATTTGGGGTGGGGAAGATTAAAGAGACACCACATGGGATGGAATTGGGATGGGAGAGGGAATAGAGGATAGAAGGTTGTGTTTTTTGGGTAAATCATGTATCATATTCCAATGGTTTGTTAAAAACCATTATTATAGTTAGTTTATAATAATGAATTATTAAAACCTTTAGTATATAGGTGTGGGCTTAGCTCTAGTTTCTAGTAGTGGAGCGAACCAAAATTTGAAAAGAAAATAATCTTAAAGGGATCTATACCAAGTTCTGCTTACCCGGGTGTGACAATATTGAGTTTTATTATGATAATATTGTGTTTATAGAAGAAAAATGAATTTAATATTTCATAATTAGATTTAAAAATTATTTTTGGGATGAGTGAATATGAGATATTAATTAAAGAAATGAAAAAAAAACATGTCACTTACTTTGATGAAATCACCCCTCCTCGTAATGTATTCCTTCAAAATGAACAACTTGGGAAACCTTAAGGTATCCAAAGGTTAATAAACATGAGATAATACTTTATTATATAGGATTAAATATGGGATTAAATAGAATCCCGAATGATATAATTGGTTTTGGGTGAGTGTAGGGGAGATCCTTTTATAAGTGATAATGAGGGATATTACTTTGGAAACATAAGTTATGAGAAGGGTAAATATGGAATGAAGTTTGATTTAGATGAGATAGGTAAAGAAATTTAGGTGATATGTATATGGTTGAATCCCACACATTATAAAGAACTTATATAATTTCTAAAAATCATGTTAATCACATAATATATGTTCCAATTTAATTTAACTCTTTTTACCACTCTTTACCTCTTTATACCATGTTTAATTATTTACGATGACCTTTATTTTATTACTAAAAATATAAGATGAACCTTATTACCTAGTTTTAATGTGATAATTTTGGACTCTATTTATTCTAATTATATATATAGATATAAGTAACCTAGGGTGTAATTACAATCAAACACATGCACACATACACTCTCAAAGTCAAATCTAGTCCATAGCCTCCCAGGGATAGACCAGATATAAACCTTGATCTTATTTATATTATATATATTTTTTTGTAAAGAATAATTAAATTAATATTAATTATAGTTAATAAATTATTTATTATATGTTATTAAATTATTTTACTTATCATTACATGGAACTTTTCAATACATTTTATTGATAACATTCTTTAAAATGTAATAAATTTAACACAAATACTTAATAAAAAACAATTTCATTAGAAAAAAATTATTTTACCAAGTAAATTAGTATCATTAAATTATATTAAAAACATTATTTTTATTTGATATAAATTATTTATATAGAAATGTATATTTTTTATCTTCCAAATTAACTTTTTATTTATTAACTATATATTAGTAATTCCCAAATAGTAACATGATTGCTAGTATTACACCCAAAAACTATGTACCCATTTAATAATTGTTATATTAACTCTATATTACCTTAATTATATCCTATATATTAATTCCATTATAACTTCAAAAAATCACACTTCACATTCCTATTGTTTTCGTTTTTGATTTCAAAGATGGATTTCTCCCTTCATGATGTTTTTTCTCATTATATTTTTTTCTCTATTAATAATTATTTTAAAGGGTAAAGATGATCATGGGGGTTTTTGAGATGCAAAAATATTATTAATTTCTATTTATTTACCTATATTAATTTAATTATATTTAAGGGATGTAATTATATTTAGTATGTAATATTACATAAAATCTAATACATGGTTTTAGGTGCTTTTATTATAATGTTCCATTATGGTAGAATAGACATTTTTTAATTTTGGTTCATTTATTATATAATTTATTTCTTACGTATTTTTCAATTAAATTTAAAAAATAAAATATGTAATGTATAAAATAAAATTTATACATAAATATGTGATGTTTAATTCATCCATCTAAAATAAATCATGTCCTCACAACTTATATTTCACTCCCTGATGATAATAGACAAGGGTATTCTTAATATAGTCATTACTTCGGATATAATTTCTAATAATAAATCTACCATACTATCTTGGGTAAGATGAAGAAACTCATATTTTCAATGATAATAGGAATATGTTTATATTTTTATCTTCTATACTCATTTTTTTTCCAAAACATGCCTCCATATCTTCAATGAAAATAATTTTGTTGTTAGCTTTGTATTATGTGTCAGGTAATTTTTCTAGTATAATATTAATTAATGAGAGGCATAAGCTACCACCATGAAATTTTTCATGGGGACGTATCCGAATACCTTCTTTGATGCATCTCTATATATCATAAACCCTTTTCTACTATTGGTCGGTGTGAGTATTGGTGCAGTGACAAACCTTATCTTAAGCTACCTAAAATTTTTGTTACATTCATATATCTTATTGTACAGAACTCCCTTAAAAGTTAATTTATTTAATTGATTTGAATGTCAAGTGAAATTTATCATAAATAATTGATATTATCTAACTAATCTAATAAAACTATAGATATCTATTATATCTTTTGGTTAGGTTCATTCATCAATTACATATATCATTTAAATAACCACGGATATATTAAAAATTATAATTACTTGAAATATTAGTTGTCATAAACTAACCCGGGTCGACCCTAAATTGGTCACCCATGTCGGCCCACAACATGGACTGAGGGGAATTCCCGATCCCCACGGGCTGGAAACTAGTGTCAGACCTCAAAATTTATTAGTTGGGAATGATTTTGCCCAAGAAAAAAAGATAGATAGATAAACAAAAACTGACGATAAAAATAAAACTAGCACCAGAACGAAAGTAAAACCGAACATAACTTCACATGACCTTCCAGGTCCCCTCCTAACCAAAGTCCAACCTTGCTCCTATAATGAGAAACTCAGCCAAGAAAAACTGAACAAGAGACTGAACCTGCAAATGAAAAGATAAATAGGCATGAGCATTAAAAATTCTCACTAGGGTTTTCATGGTAAACCAAAGAATCCAACATCCCCTTACCCGAAACAATCCATTAACACAAGTTTGAAATATAATAATGAAAGTTGGTTTTCCATACATTAATAAAACAATTTCATTTTCCCATTTTAAAAACTCAATGCACACCATGTTCCATTTCTGAAACAAATTATAATTTTGAAAAAAAATCCAAATAAGGAAAACAAGGCAGTGCTAAAAGAAATAGGTGATAGTATAAGCTGGAAACAAAACAAGCATTGTAAAGACAAACCATGGGTGATCTTAAAAATCCCTAGACATACTTGGTTTTGGAACCATCTGTCGGCATATGGTGAAGCTCATAAATCTATAACCAACTGGCCGCCCTATAACTGACCAATCTAGTGACAAAGCCCACCTAGCCTAACAACCAATCCAGGGGGTACCAACCCGTCTAATCGGGGTTGATCAGAAACCATCACTCAATCATCTAAAAGACGCCCATAAACCCATAGTGGTTATAATAATACCATGTAATTAGGAAGGCCCTCGCACACATGACTCAACTCACCACACTTTCCTACCCCAAACACGGATGCTTCTTATGTGTTCAACCATAAAGGGTTACCCTAGATAGGAGCGCCCCATATACTTATATATATTCATACATGTCAAACACACAATGTTCCAACTAGGCCGTCATATCATTCAGTTATCAAAACCACTTTATTAAACTCATGGAGTTGTAAATCTAGCCTCTAGATTTACATAATCAAATGCCTTTATGAAAATATTTCACAAGCTCTTCTCAAACAACTCTAGACACCACTTTTGTATTTAAAATTCAAAACAGGCTCTTAGGTTCCAAAATGAACACCAAATCATTTTACCACTACCAAATGAGCCTTTAACATTTAACATTTAAACTATTTCACAAAATACTCAAAGTTGCCAAAACATTTTTACAACGGTTAAAGAGACATCACATCGAGCACCTAGAATGCAAAACTATATGAAAACACCATCATCATTTTTTTCTTGCATGGGAATTTCACTCAATAAAATCAAAACATAGTTCCAAAGATCGTAAATCATAAACAAGATTTAACTGGGCAACTCACCCAAATTTGGTGTGAAAAAACCCAACAAAAGCGCACAACATGTCAAACCCCGCATTTAAAACCCTAAGCACCCCAAAACATCCTTCAAACCTATTTCGCACCCATCATACTGTTTAGAATATCCATTAAACACTTTATAAAACCACTCTAAGTAACACTTCAAGCTTCAATGTTGACACACACCCTAAAACCCTCTTGAAAAACCAAACACACGTCGAAACACCCTTCACCCAAGATTTGAATTTCAAGCCTCATTAAATAAATCAATTATTCATTTTGTAAAACCTTCCAAAGGATAAAGAAGAGGATCGCATATCAATTTCACCAACTCAAAAGAGAATGCCATTTTATAAATCATTTCATAACAAAAACCTTTGAAAAAATACCCTCACACCTTTTAAAACTTAACCCAAAACACACACACAACCAAATAACTTTTCAAGACCAAAGGAACAAGACCTCAAGGAAAACAGTTAAACTCGCCCTTTGAAAATTTACAATGAACCAAAAAATTTGTTAAAAATATTAATGAACAGTCGAATAATTCATAAACAATTTAATTAGCATACTGAGTAATTTACAAAAAAATTATACAAACAACTCAACTAGTTTACATACACTTTTATAAACAAGTAATCAGTTTCTAAAAATTTCCATAAATAGGACAAACAAAGTATAAATTATTTCATAAACAAATCAATCATTTTGAAAACGTGAATATCATGTAAAATAATCAATTAAAACACGTAAACATTTAATGGATTTATTCGGAAAGGAAAAATGAGAATTCTCTTACCTCAAGGGTGTGAAAACACGACACCGATTTAGCGGAATGAAGAATAACGTCCTATGGACTAACCGCACACTCTAGAAAACATGAAAAATCTGCAAAACATGACCCTAACGAATTACGGTTTATCCTAAAAAGATAAAAACAAAAAATATGAACATAAATATATTGATAGTAAGGTCTCCAGACCGGAGAACTCGCGTTGGAGAGCTATAGAATGGGTTGGCCAGAAACGTGGAACGCCGGGGAGGCTGAAGGGAAAGGCCGAGATGCGGAAGGGGGTGGACAGTGGTAGAGGGAAAGGTCGGGATGGCGGGGTGTGGTCGGTGCACAGGGGGGGGAGCTGGAACAACGGGGTGCAGTTGGCCGGAGACGAAAGGGGGGCGTGCAGGGTCTCGGACGAGCACGGAGGGCAGGGAGGCGGAATCCAGATAGGACGACGGTGCCAGGGTGCTAGCGGGATGGCGTTGCTGGGGTGCGAGTGGGAGAAGTCAATAGGGGGGATTGCGAAGCACGATCGGGGAAGGGGGGTGCGGCCTGCGGCGCGTAATAGGGGAAAGGGGGTAGCTAGGGTTTACTGTTTTTTCTATTATATTAATAATAATATTATTATTAATATTATTAATAATAATAATACAATAATGATAATAATAATGATACAAATAATAATAATAATAATATTAAAACCAATAATAATAATAATAATAATAATAATAATAATAAAGATAATATTAATAAAATTTATTAACAATAAAAATAATAATTATAAAAATAATAATAATAATAATAATGAAAATAATAATAATAATAATAATTAGAAAATAATCGACCCCTAAGCCAACCACGCGCCTACCACCAACCACGTGGTCACTGTGCAAAAGTCTGAAACCCAGTGGACATACTAAATGACAAATTTTTTTAATCTGGGACCCTGCTCAAACCTTGGCACGGGGACCCAAATCCAAGGATTAGAAAAATAAAAATTGATTTAAAAAAACATGTGTGACAATTCTCCCCACCACAAACACTTTCTGCCCCCATAAAGTCACCCAGCTGAAGAATAGACAAAACAAAAATCTATGCCTGATTGAAACTGAAAGAAACTGCAACACAAGAGAACGGGAGAACACAAGAGGGTTCTCCCCACCACAAGAACTCAATTAGGGCGTAAATCTAACACACAAACATGCCACCCCGAGAGGGGGGCGACGCGGGAACTCCCAACCAATCCAAACTATATTCTATAGCATGAGTGAACACCCCCCCTGAACCTTGAAACTCTCGACCTAGACCAAAACTTTGAATACTGTAGAAAAACACCTAAGTATAACTTAACTCAGAAAATTTACCCGAGTAGAACCACAAGCATCAATTCTTCCACAAGAACTTACATCTCCAAACAAACATAGCTAAACCGAGATCAACATATACAATGGTCAAGCACACTTTTATGAAAAACACATGATTCAGAAAACAATAATCCGATAAACCAAACTGTTATATTACAACAGAACATGTCTATTATAACCCCATGATGAATCAATGAACTTACAACGATGTTCAAACATTAACAGTAGAAAAAGAATGGACGAAAAGACTTTAAATTTTTCACTTCCAACACAGCACACAAAACATGGACCAAGGCTTCACACCCCTGGCAACTCCTGATTGCGTGCGAGCTTCACCCCAAGACCTGTGGCTAGAGATCTGATGGTTGAAGCATCTCCTACCTCATAGTAAGGCACAAGAATTTCTTGGTCACAACATCTTCTTCAGGTGATGCTTCTTGTAAAACTTCTCTAGATGACCCAGACATCTGCAAAGATAGAATGCCTTTGGAGGTATGTGACATGATGACTTCATGTGCACGAACTAGCCACACTGATGGCACACCACTGAATGGTCCGAAGAACTAGAATACCAAACCACTGTAGATGACTCTTTAGAAATAGGTCCCTCTGGCACACCCTTCTCACCAGATGGGGAACCTTCATGAGCAATTGGATATGTTTTATTTCCTACCATTTGTGCTCTGAAAACCAACTCATCTAGGAATGCATTGTCAAACAGCTTCTCGAAACAATGGTCCTTAGAAGGGAGGACCCGCTCCTTGATCTCTAGAAGAATATCCCCATTGAATAGAGAGGTCTTCATCAAATCCTGTGACATTACCTCCAGAGAAAATGACACAAGTTCCGTGAAATGTTCAACATATGATTTCACCATTTGTTGGCCTTGTTGAATACGCATGAGTTCCTCCCTTTTCTTCATATTCACCACTTCAAGTATAAACCATCGAATGAGGAAAAATTTAAAGACATCTCACATCATCCCAACTTGCATTGAAAGTGGGGAAACCAACTCCCATTCGTCCAGAGATGGACCTTCAAACAACCCCAAAAAAGCTCGTACTCTAACAGCTTTGGGAGTTCCCAATACCCTGAAGATGTGTTTGACCTCTTCAAGACACTCTAATACCTCTAATAGACCTCGATCATCGCGAAGGGCCGATAATGTTCAATAAGAACCAAAATTTGGGCATAACTTATCAAAATCCTTGGTGACCTTTTTGGGCGGAATTTTCTTAACAACATATAAAACACAGATCCAAAACCAATATCAAGTTGAAGCAATATCATTGAAAATGCTTTCATCCAAAAACGGCCATCTCAAAAACCAAAAAAATACAAACACAACTCAAAATTACCTTTTCTAAATCCCATTTTAATTTTAAATTTCAAAAAACCTTATTTTAAGGCCACTTTCCAAATACCAAACCCACATTTCAAACCAAATTTAATTTCCAAAATCATTTTCCCTTTTTAAAATCACTTTAGAAAAATATAGTCAAGTCTTTAATTCCAAGTGCACACCCTAGTAATCCCATGAACCGTTGCACATATCTTCATCTGCTTTCATCCATACACACCAACATGCAATTACCATGCATTCCTTCACATGTGCAAACATTCAAAAAGAGTACCTGAGGTTTAACCCAAATCATATCTCTACAAGTTCCAAGAAAACTCTGGATTTCTTTACCAAGAGCTTTCAGTTTTAAAAAAATCCATTTCACAAATTTAAATCCATTTAAAAGAAATCATTCTTATTTCAAAAACCCTTCTTCATTTTAAAATGCGCACTTACACCAATCAGAACCAAGACAACACTCAACTTTCATCAAACTACAATACTGAAGGACTAGTAGTTACGCTTGACCTGGTGACATGTTAGTGGGCCATGCCCCAATTAAGCATCAACAACTTGGAAGAACTTAAACCGTGTACTTAGACTCCACATGGGTCACTACTCCATGTGAAATCATGATGTAATATCATCTTGCCTCTGTTGTCATCCATCAATCTAAAACGAACCAAAACGAAACAAGGAATCAATTCTCAGACTACCCCTGGTGACTCGAGGTTGGGAATGGGTGAGGGTTCATAACGCCCTTCCCGTACCTACCTCTCATGTCCCGACAGTCCAAATCTCTATCTACCGGACACCCCAAATAATAATAACCTGACCTCTCTGATACCATTTTTTCATGAACCAACTTGGGTCGACCATGAATCGGTCACCCGTTTCTGACTGCAAAATAGACCGAGGGGTGTTCCTGATCCCCACGGTCTGGGAACTAGTTCCGTACATCAAAATTTAATCGTTGGGAATGATTTGTCCCATGAACAAAAGGCAGACAGATAAATAAAAACTGACGAATAAATAAAACTAGCATCAGAACGAAAGTAAAACCGAATATACCTCCACATGACCTTCTAGGTCCCCTCCCGACCAAAGGCCAACCTTGATCCTATAATGAGAAACTCAGCCAAGAAAACTTGAACAAGAGTCTAAACCTAAAACTGAAAATATAAATAGGCGTGAGCATTAAAAATTCTCAATAGGGTTGCCAAGGTAAACCACATAATCCAACGCCCCCTTTCCCGAAACAATCCATTAACACAAGTTTGAAATACAATTATGAACGTAGGTTTTTCATACTTTAATAAAACAATTTCATTTACCCATTTTAAAAACTCAACGCACACCACGTTCCATTTCTAAAACAAATTATAATTTTGGAAAAAAAAAGCCAAATAAGGCAAACAAGGCAGTTCTAAAAGAAACAGGTGACAGTATAAGCTGGAAATAAAACAAGCAAAGCAAAGACAAACCATGGGTGATCCTAAACATCCCTAGAAGACCCCTGGGTGTACTCAATTTCGGAATCATCTATCGGATTATGGTGAATCTCTTAAGTCCATAACCAACTGGACGCCATATAACTGACCAATCTAATGGCAAAGCCCGCCTGGCCTAACAAACAATCTAGGGGTACCAACCCGTCTAATCGGGTTTGATCATCAACCATCACTCAATCATCTAAAATACACCTAGGAACCCATGGTGGTTATAATAATACCATGTATGTAGGAAGGCCCTCACACGTGTGACTCAACTCACTGCACTTGCCTACCCCAAACATGGATGCTTCCTATGTGTTCACCCATAAAGGTTTAGCCTAGATAGGAGTGCACCATATTCTTATATATATGCAGAAATGTCAAACACACAAAGTTCCAACTGGGTTGTCTCATTATTTAGTTATCAAAATCACTTTATTAAGCTCTTGGAGTTGTAAATCGAGCCTCTAGTTTTACATAATCAAATGCCTTTATGAAAACATTGCACAAGCACTTCTCAAACAACTCTAGACACCACTTTTGTATTTAAAAATCCAAATGGGCCCTTAGGTTCTAAAACGTACACCAAATCATTTTACCGCTACCAAATAAGCCTTTACCATTTGACATTTAAACCATTTCACAAAATTATCAAAGTTTCCAAAACATTTTTACAACGGTCAAAGAGGCATCACATCGAGCACCTATAGTGAAAAACTATTTGAAAACACCATTATCATTTTTTTTCTTTCATAGGAATTTCACTCAATAAAATCAAAACATAGTTCCAAAGATCCTAAATCATAAAAAAGATCCAACCGGGAAACTCACCAAAATTTTGGTGTGCAAAACCCAACAAAATCCCACGACATGTCAAAACCCGCATTTAAAACCCTACCCACTCCAAAACATCCTTCAAACCTATTTCGCACCCATCATACAACTTAGAAAAACCATTAAACACTTTACAAAACCACTCTAAGTAACACTTCAAGCTTCAATGTTGAAACACACCCCAAAACCCTCTTGAAAAACTAAACACACGTCGAAACACCTTTCACCCCTGATTTGAATTTCAAGCATCATTAAATAAATCAGTTATTCATTTGGTAAAACCTTTCAAAGGACAAAGCAGAGGCTTGCATCTCAATTTCACCAACTCACAAGTGAATGCCATTTTATAAATCATTGCATAACCAAACCCTTTGAAAAACTACTCTCGCACCTTTTAAAACTTAACCCACACTACACACACAACCAAATCACTATACAAGACCAAATGACCAAGACCTCAAGTAAAATAGTTAAACTCGCCATTTGAAAATTTACAATGAACCAAACAATTGATTAAAAATATTCATGAATAGTCGAACAATTCATAAACAATTTAATTAAGAGACTAATTAATTTATAAACAATTATAGAAAAAACTCAACCAGTTTACAAACACTTTTATAAACAAGTAATTCGTTTCTAACAATTTCCATAAACATGCCAAACAAAGTATAAATGATTTCATAAACAAATCAATAATTTTTCAAAGGTGAAAATCTAGTAAAAGAATCAATTAAATCACGCAAGAATTTAATGGATTTATTCGTAAAGGAAAAATGTGGATGTTCCTACCTTAATGGCATGAAAACGTGACGCAGCTCTAGTTGAATAAAGAACAACATCCTTCCGACTAACTACACACTCCAGACCACGAGAAAAAACACACAAAGAACGACCCCAATAAATTAGGGTTTATCCAAAATATATAAAAACAACAAATATGAATAGAAATATAACGACGGTAAGGTCGCCAGACCGGATAACTCGCTTCAGCGAGTTACAGAATAGGCTAGCCGGAAACGCTGAATGACAGGGAGGCTGAAGGGCGAGTCCGGGATGCGGAAGGGGGTGGACAACGGCGGAGGGAATGGACAGGATAGAAGGGTGCGGTCAGTGCGTAGGGGAGGATCCGGAACGGCTGGGTGTGGTCAGCCGGATATGGTAGGGGGGCGTGTGGGGTCTCGGACGAGCACGGAGGGCAGGGAGGCGGAAGCCGGACAGGACGGCAGTGTCGGGGTGTGAGCTGGATGGCGATGTCAGGGTGTGAGTGGGATGGCGGTGCCGAGGCGCGAGCGGGACGACGATGCTAGGGTGCGAGTGAGAGAAGGAATGACGTGGGGCTCGCAAAGAATGATCGGGGAAGGGGGGTGCGGCCAGTGGCGCGAAACAGGGTAAGGGCTGTAGCTCGGGTTTGCTATTTTTTCTATAATATTAATAATAATATCATTAGTAATATTAATAATAATAATAATAATTCCAGAATGATAATAATAATAATGATGAAAATAATAATAATAATAATAATAATAATAATACCAAAAAAGAATAATAATAAAAATAACAATAATGAAGATAATATTAATAAAATTTATTAAAAATAATAATAATAATAATAAGAATAATAATAAATAAAATAATTATAATAATAATAATTACCAAAATCCCGATCCTTGGGCCGGCCATGCGCCTACCACTAACTGCGCGGTGACTGTGTACAAGTCCGAAACTCAGTGGACATACTAAACGACAAAATTTTTTAATTTGGGACCCTGTCCGGACCATGGCATGAGGACACGAAGCCAAGGATTAATAAAATAAAAGTTAATTTAAAAAATGGGTGTGACATTAGTGATTATTTCTATATCCATAATTCAAACATCAAAAAAATTTCTTTCAGATTCCCCTTACTTATTTGTTATGCTTAAGTAAGTATTTTATTTATTTTCAATGGGTTGATGTATTTTTAGTGGAGTTGATTTTGACACTTGGAGTATTGTGATAGATTGATGTGAAGGAATTGTTTATCGTACATGATAAAGAATCTATGCATGTACACGTTATGTTAGATCTATTTCCTTATTATATGAAAGAAGAGATTTGAGGGTGTTAGCCTGAAGAATAAACCAGGAGATGTTTAAGGAAATGTGGCAATGTTAATGTGAATATTTTCATAACGTTCTCTAAAAAATATATGACTAAGTGTTAGTGGGTGATTTTATATTGAATACAACATTTGGAAGTATTATTTCATTAGCTGGGCAATCCTAGATAATGGGTGGAAGAATGTTGAAAGAATCTGAAAACTGTGAAAACTATTCTGGAATAGCAGACATGATTCACATCATGAAATAGATATTTATATCATGATTTTTCACTAGATAGAATTGAGGAAATATTTATATAATTATAAATATTTATTTAGTCCATGAATCACCATTAATTCCATGAGTTTTAATATTACTAATGAGTTCAATTGATGAATGAGATTCACATGGAGTAGTAATAGATAATTATTATAGAATGTAACTTCTATTTACATTGTTATAGGTAATTTAGGATATGAAAATTCATGGATAAATTTTATAAATTTTGAATATGAGTAATTCATTTAATTATGATACAATTAATTCTTTGAAGTGAGTTTCTATAGCCAGCTTTTCACACTCCATGAAATTAGGGAATAGCGGTAAATATCTGATCTTTTGGATTTGACTTAAATTTTTTATTAAAAATTGACCAGTAATTGGAAAAATTGATTATAGAATTAAATGATAATATTAAGGATTATTTTTAATGATCTATATTTGTTTGAATTTAAAATATTGATGAGTAAAAATAGGATCTTACCATATACTTATAAAAAATACTAGAAGTATGTAGAAGAAGTTAGTAGAAAATAAGATATGAGAGGAATATATTGGAAGGATATTTTATGAGTTCCAATACATCCCCATATCAAATATTAGAACATTAAAAGTTGGTAAATTCTACAAGAACGAGATCATATATTCTTGAGTATTTAAAGAACCTTACAATGAGTATCAAGACAAGTGGTGCTGATATTTATTGGTTTCCGATAAAGATCTTGAAGGTGTGTTTCAAGAAAGGTGGTTCTAGTATATATTGGTTTCTAAAAACGATATTTAAGGTGTACATAATAAAATAAGATCCATCTATCTTGTGGAGGAAGATCATATTATGAAGAATATATTTCTGTTATTGGATCATTATTAAAGTAGGAAATTATTAATAGGGTATCTAACCAGATACTAGAGGCTTGTGATTGGGTTGTCTGACTAATCACTATGAAACTGTAACTGGGATGTTTAACAGGTTTTATTTACTTATGTTAATAGTGTATAATCCCTTTTAGAGTATCTAATTAAAATATAAAGGATTAGTATTTCCTACTAAACCTTGAAAATCATGTTTATTTCTTTCTCATTCATTAATACCACAGAAGAGGTGAGGCTGAGTGATTTTATTGAGTTGATCAAGAACTCTAAATGGTTCATGTGTTTGAATTCATAGAAGGATAACTTATAAAAAGGGACCACTGATTCACCCCTCCCCTCTAAATAGATGATCTTTTCCTGGGGTATTTCAAGTATTATTATAACACATTCACACTATAGATCCATGGTTTTTACTTATTGTATTTAATTATAATATTAAAGTGTATATTTCAGTATGACCTTTAACTACCTCTGATAGAGAAAGAATAATATGGTTATGTTTTCATAGATCAATAAGTTTTATCCAATATATAGAAAACAAAAAAAAACAAGATTGGTGAGTAATTTGAAGAAGAATCCAAAAGTATATGAGGAAAAACTAATAAATTATGGTAATCAGTGTAGTGCATGTTACAACAATTCTCCTGATTACGACTCTTCTAATTAATATTGTTCAAGTAGTAATAATTTTTTATCACTTAGTGATATTCATTATGAATTCAAAGAATATATGAATAAATTTCACAAAGAAGTGGTAAATTTTATTTTTTATTCTATCAAGTGACTTCTTTATAATAAAGCACAACTAAAAGAAGAAGTTGAAGAAATGTATGATACACTAAGTAATAAGTTATGAAAGTGATTAAATTCGAATAGAAATAGTAGAAAAAGGGTTCAATACAGTATTTTTATTGAATAATAATTGAAAATGTATTCCAATGAGAAAGTTGTTTATGAGATTATATTTATAGAATCATTACATGAAATTGAAAATATTTACAAAGATTCTATGGATGTAAAAGATGATCAGTAAGAGGTATAGTAAAAAAGAATAATAAAAGTTAAAAATTCAATAAAATAATCAATAAAAACTTATGATTAAGAAATATAAAATCTATATAAGGGTTGGAAAGATATACATAGATCAATTTAGGATGAAAAGAAATCACTCAAGATGAAATGTTTTTATTTGAAGGTGAAATAAAGAATCCAAAGTCACTATAATATAGAACATCCTATATTGTTAAAAATAATATATTTACATAAAAGGTTGTATTGAGTTTCTTAAATCCAAGAAAAGTATAAGATCATCCTTTAATAAAATGGAAACATAATAAAAAAGGAAGGTATCCTATAACCTAGTAACTATCTTATGTACTTATAAATTTTCAATTACCGATACAGGGTTTAAACCAAATTATAAAAAGTATGGATGGAAAAAAATAAACGTAAAACCACCACATCAATATTTGATGTGAGAAAATGTTTGAAGATATTTTCTCCAAGATTTGGATATAAGGGCAGTTATTCCACTAAAAAATAGCATGGTATGGAATCTATAAAATATGGACAGACTACACCAAAAAATAAGAGAATGAAGTTTATAGGCTAAAGTTGGTTTTAAAAAAACTTTTTGAGTAAAGCACTAGAATATTATAATAATATTTCAACTTATAAAAAAATATAAATCCACAAGAAAGGGGGAGAAAATATGAATATAATAGAAATAATTTCTACAAAAAAACATAAGCTTAAAGGAAATTGGCATCAGAAATGGGGGGTTTGGGAGAAAAATAACTAAAGTTATATAATAAAGGAAATAATTTTTGACCATAGCATCACAAGATTTGGAAACTCAAAATAGATTTTAGATCCAAGAAGAAGTTTGTGGTCTAGAAGGCCACAAGGCGGAGGTATTCATAACAAAGTTGGAATGAGAGATTTTCTATATTGTGAGAGGGAATACGTTTCAAAAATAAATCCAATGGTAAGTCATGTGAAGATCCTTATAATTATTATAATGTCAATGAAAATGTCATTTTTTTAGAAAAAATCAATTGAAATTGGAAAAAATATTTGAGGAAGGTAAAAACATATATGAGTTAAAGGAAAGAATGTGGATTCAAAATAATAGATGAAATCATATAAGGAGTTATCCACAATTTGAATCCTGAAATTTCTGATGACTATGTTTGAAAAATATATTCCACATAAAGAATATGTTTAAGTTATATGTCCTAATAGAAATTTTCTAGATGATATTGGAAGAAATGAATGGCCTAGGTTAGTAGGAAACTGTCAAACTAAATGTTTCTTATAAGAGATATTGAGATCCCTTCTTATTCCCTATTATTCTTATTAATCAATTGTGAAAACTTATATAAAATTGAAGAATATGTTTTTAGGATATCACTATAAGGAATAAAAGGATAAATCATTTATCATGTAGTTTCTCAAAGACCATGAAGAAAAAGAAATGTGTGCACCCCTCTAAGGGGGTGTAATTGAGAAAGGAGGCTGCCAAATAATTTTTTATATGAATATATAATTTTCATGATAGTATAGTAAATATTAGTTTAAGGTATGATTATAATAATCTCAACTCTCATTATTTTTTAAATGAATAATATTTATTAAGGGGTAGTACTGGTGACCAAAAAATGAATAAAGGGAAGTTATATTACTTCTGCATGATTTTTTTTATTTTTCAATGAGATTTGTGTAGGTTACATGTTTCTTTTTTATAATAATCTATTTCATAAATCCATAATTTTATAATATCTATATTTATATCACATTAATGGTAGTATATGAACCTGTTGGACTATAATTATTCTATCAATCCTTTTTTCTACTGTAGTTTTTCCCACATATACATAGAGTAGACCAACTAGAGGCGCTTTTCTAATAGAACCATGTGGTTCTATCCTTCTATCAGAAAAAGGGAGAAGAGAATGATATTTACTTCAAAAGTAAAATAAGATATTATAATGAAATTAATTTTACTTTTACATTTTATTTTTAGTAAAGGGAGAAAGAGAGAGTCCATCTAATCACACATATTGATATTGAGGATTTTTATATCCAAAAATTTCAAAAGGGGGGATTATTGGGCCCATGTAAGTAGAGATATTTTTTTTCAATGGCTCAATATGTGTTTAGTAGAGTTGATGTTGACACTTGGAGGATTATGATTAATTCATGAGGAGTACTTTTATGTTGTTTTTGATAAATTATCCATTTGATTTTATAAAATTTTAAACCTGTTTTCTTTTTCTATAAAAAAGGAATTTTTAGGATTCAAGCTTGAAGAACACGTCAAGAGAAGTTCAAGAAAAAGTGGAAATGTGAATGTCATGATTTTCATTAAATATGTGATTAGTTTAGATTATGTTCGTTATTTGAGGATTTTGATGAATTTATGAGATGTAATTAGATTTTGTACTTAATAAAGTATCTATAAAATTATACAATTTTTTTAGATATTTTTTTTCTATGGTAAAGGAACTCAAGAGGGGATATTCAAGAAAATCTGGTAATATGAATGTGAAAATTTTCATACTAATATCAAAATGAATATATAAATAATTATTGGTGGGTGAAGTAACATTGTATAATATATTTTGAAGTATGATTTGAGTAGATAAGCTAACATGGAAGATCCATGGAAGAAAGTTTAAAGAAGCTGAAAGTTGTGAAAGATGTTCTGAAGGTGCATGCATGATTCATGTTATAAAACCAATATTCACATTGTGAGTTTTATTTAAGAGTAATTAAGTAAATATTGAGATACTGATCAAAATTTATTGAGGCTGTGAATCATAATTCACAACATGAGTTTTTAATATTCCTAATAAGTTCCTTCCGTGAATGAGTGTCATGTAGAGTAGTGATGAAGAATTTTTTTCAAATGTTACTTCCATTCATATAATGATAGATAATTCATTCCATGAGAGTATGAGAAGAATATTTATAAATTTTAAATTTATTTTATTCACATTCTAATTATAAAATTCATGTCATGATGTGAGTTTCTATATCTAGACTATCACACATAATGGAATTCTAGAATAGGATTCAAGATCTAATCTTTTGGGATTTTACATAGATTTTTTTTGTAAAATTCAACCATAAATTTTAACCATTGAATGATGAATTACATGATATGGATAAAGAGGATTTTTAATTTCTCATTGTTTTTGGAATTATATGTTTTTTGAGAGAAAAAAAAGTATCTTTATTTATGCTAATAAATACTACTGCAGGCTTGCAGAATATGTTATTAGAATATGAGAACAGGGAAATGTATATGGAAGGCTATTCAGTGAGTTTATATACATCACTGTATAGAAGAAAATACGAGAAAAATTTGAGTAATTATTTAAGAATTAGATATTATATGCTTGAGTATTTCTATAACTTGAAGGTGAGTTTCAAGATTAGTGGTGGTGATCTATATTGGTTTCTTCTAAAGATCCTGAAGATGATTTTTAAGGCCAGTGCTACTAAACCATATTTTTTCTCTTAAAGATCTTGAAGGGGGGTACAATAAAAGAATATATTTAATTATAAGTGAATATTATCATCTAAATAATAATATAATTCTATTTTTATATTATTATTAAAGAAAATTCATGTAGATGGGGTGTCTAAAAACCTATTAGAGGCTTGTGGTTGGGGTCTCTAACCAATAACTAATAAATTTTTACTATTTCATTTAACTAGATTTATTCACTTATTGTCATAGTGGAGAATCCATGTTATAGAATCTTACCAACAAAGAAAGGTGTAGGATTTCCTATGGAACCTTGTAAATTGTGTGTTCTTATTTCTCATTCATTTCTACAACAGAAGAGGTGAGGATGATAAATTTTATTAAGTAGACTGATAACTCTAATAGGTCCAAGTGGTTGAATTAAGAAAAAGAAGAATTCATAAAAAGAGATCACTGATTCACTCCTCCCTCTTAGTGTTAAATCTGAGCCTAAGATATTTCATCATAGTATTCATTAACATTATCAAATAGTATTCATTATTTTTTTACACATATAATAGTTTAGAATATCATCTATAAAGAATAAAAAAATGTGATAGAGGAAATATCTAATGACACTATTACTTAAATCTTTGAATATGGAATGGATATATTTATGTTCGGTTGGAATGAATCTAAATTCATAATATTCAAAACTTATCTGAAAGGCTATCTTGGGTAAATTTTATCTTTTACTTCTCAATTAATTATATCCTGGTTGAAGTTTAATATTTGAAAATAATTGATTCTATCATAGTTGAGTTGACAAGTCATTAATTTGAGGTAGAGTATACTTGTTCTTGATCATGATTTTGTTAAATTCATGATTAACAATGAAAATCTGCATTGATCTCTCTTTCTCCTTAACTGAGAGGACTAGAGAATCCTAAAGTGAATCACTTGGGTGTATAAAACCATTATACTAATTCTCTTGGTGTTTCTTCTTTAATTAATCCAATTCAATTAGTTTTATTCGATAATGAGTCTTTAATATGGGTTTGGAACTCAGTATAAGTTTTATTGAAAATTCAACCTCATAATCTATGTCACGACCCGTCCTCGGGGCCCGTGTCATGACTACCCCAAGCCCGCCTTCCATAGGCCAGGGGCTGGCGACTAGCACCAAAGGCGTAAATCCCAATAACTGGGAAGGCATTGCCTTTATAAAAGTAACAAAACACCACAGAGTGAAAGCGGAAGTAAACACTAAGTAAACTGAGTACAACAGAAGTGCTGAAAGTAAAGGGGGCCGGAAATACAAGCCCAACTGTAAAGTACAAGAAAAAGACAAAACGGCAGGAAGGTGTCAAGCTGCTCCTGGATCGTCCTCTGGAGTCCCAACCTGAAGGGTAGGTACAGATGACCACCTCAGCTACGGGTACCGTCTCGTCGTAATGTCCACCTCCGGGTACCGTCTCGTCATCACTTCCACCTCCGGGTATCATCTCTTCGTGAGGTCCACCTCCAGGTACCGTCTCGCTCAGCAAGCCTCAGCCTCGACCAGCGCTGTCCGTCGTCTGCAACCAACAAAACGAAGTGCGGGCATAGCCCGTGCAGGGGTGAGTATAAGCTACTCAGTAGGGACCCCGAGACCCCCAAAGGTCTCCTGAAATTCACAAAGGATCAACCACAGATAAATAATGCAATCACGTAGTAACATCTGACATGGGTTAGGTATATGCTCATACATATACCTAAGTCATCCATTCTCGTTCGGCTCCAACGTCCGAGCCCAAGCACAACCCAGTCCACACAGGAAAGCAAATGTATACACACACAGGAATGCACAACACAATCCACAAAGGAGAGTAAACAGTAAATCCACACAGGATAGTTCAACACAATCCATGAAGGAGAGTAAACAGTAAATCCACACAGGATAGTTCAACACAATCCACGAAGGAGATTAAACAGTAAATCCACACAGGAAAACTCAACAGATAACTCTCATAGGTATATGCCCATACATATACCAAAATTATTAGTCAACCCATCTCAATCAAGAGGAAACACATGGATCAATGACTCAGCTCAAACCAGGATTTTCATTATCGAAACCGTAACTGCTGAAGAGCTCCGTCTCTGGAGTGTACAGTGGTCCTGTCACAACTCCGAGGTACTGCTCACTAACCTAAGACTGTTGTAGTACTTCACCTATCGAGTATTGCGGGCCAGACACTACAACCAAGCGCTCCCATGTGCCGCTACAACCAAGCGCACCACTGTCGTGGGTCTGCCGCTACAACCAAGCGCTCCCATGTGCCGCTACAACCAAGCGCACCTCTGTCGTGGGTCTGTCGCTACAACCAAGCGCTCCCCTGTGCCGCTACAACCAAGCACACCTCTGTCGTGGGTCTGCCGCTACAACCAAGCGCTCACATGTGCCGCTACAACCAAGAGCACCTCTGTCGTGGATCTGCCGCTACAACCAAGTGCTCCCCTGTGCCGCTACAACCAAGCGCACCTCTGTAACGCACCGGGTCATCTGATCAGCAGTCGTCAGGACTCATTCAACTACACGGTCTCCGTACTCTGCACGCTCGTCACCGGGAGGGTCCGCTCCACGAGCTACTGGTGGATACTCCAATTATCACAAAGTCCCGCAAGGAAGTATCACCAAGGACCGCCTCGTCATAGGGGTCTCAACGCAACAGACGGCGCGTCAATTGGACGCCCGGTCTGTGAGTTATTAGCCTTTTCATCCCAGGGGTCCGGTTGGTTTCGTGAGCGAACCAATCCCGGCCATATCTCAATTGTACCCCGAACTCTCCTAGGGTACACCCATAGGGACCGTTTCTCAACGAGATCACCAACGTCGCCGACGGTTCGTCAAACGGACGTCCTGTCTGAAAGGTATCATCTTTTCCGTTCCAGGGCCCCGGTTGGATTTCGGTATGATCTAACCCGGCCAAAATCCAACTGCGTCCAAAACTCGGGCGGAGTATGCCAAAAGTTCCGTATCTTCAAGAGGAACTCAACGCAACAGACGGCGCGTCAATCAGACGCCCGGTCTGGAAGTTATTGGCTCTTTCGTTCCAAGGGCCCGGTTGGTTTTCGTGAGCGAACCAACCCGACCGCACTCCGATGACATCCAAACCTCGAGCGGAGTAAGCCAAAATATCCGTCTCACTTAGAGGAAACCACCCAAATTGACGGCACGTCAAACGGACGTCCGTAGCTCAAGATATGAGTGTTTCCGCTCCGAGGACCCGGTTGGCTTCGTGTACGAACCAACCCAGCCGAACCCAAAGTTACCCGAAACCTTGAGTGCGATATACCTAAACGACCGTCTCGATCCAAGGATCGTGTTTCCGCTGACGACGAGTCGTTTGGAGGCCCGTATCTCAAGTTACGGGCGTTTGGACGAAAACCGTCCGAACAACGGGGGGTCCGGGTCCGGGCCGACCCGGCCCGACCCCCCCTGGTCGGCCCGAACCGGGTCGACCCGACCCGGGTCCGACCCGGTTGGCCCGGCCCGGCTCGAGCGGCCGCGCGGCCGACACCGGGGGAACCGCCGCCCCGTGTGACACCCCTACGGCACCCGCGGGGTGTCGGCCAGACAGCCGGACGCGCCGCGTGACAACCCCGCGGCACCCGCGGGGTGCCGCCCTGGACACCCGCGGGGCGCCGCGTGACAACCCCGCGGCACCCGCGGGGTGTCGCCCTGGACACCCGCGGGGCGCCGCGTGACAACCCCGCGGCTCCCGCGGGGTGTCGCCCTGGACACCCGTGGGGCGCCGCGTGACAACCCCGCGGCACCCGCGGGGTGTCGCCCTGGACACCCGGGGGGCGCCGCCGCCGGCTTCCGCGGGCCGCCGGAGTCACTCCGGTGGCCCGTTTTCCTTCTCGTCTGCGCCGTTGCTCCTCCCGGGACTCGTCCTTCACTGCGGAAACATCAGACATCCGTTGCGGCACGTTCTGTCGTCGCTCGTCAAATCCGAACAAAACGAAGAACGACGGAGGGTCGTCGGGCCGTGTTCGTTTGGCCCGCACCCTCCGCGTTAGAGATAATCAACGGGAGAAAATAAAATGTTCAACACATGAACCAACAATTTTAATAAAATAAAATTGTTTCTTTGATTCCGGTTCTTTAATTTTTAAAGAATGTTCACGGGAATATAAGGAGGGGTATTTCCAAAAAAAAATCCCTACTTCGTTGGTCGTCGCGCGTGAGCGTTCTTCGCAGAATTTGCTCATCGCGGAAGGTGGAGATCATCGCGTCGTCGCGGAAGGGCATCGTGTCGTCGCGGAACACAACGTTGAGTCGGCGAACTCAACGCACCATGGAACAACAGATTTAATTTAATTAATTAAATCCGTGTTTTGGTAAAGAACCACGAAGGAGATAAAAAAGGAAGGTCTGAGACCCTTACCTCAAGCAGCCGATCGAAGATCCGTCGCGGAGGAAAAGACGTCGTAGAAGAACGTTGTCGGCGTCGCGGATCACGGCGTCGCGTCGTCGATTTCCGGGTTCGGCGTTCTTCGCGTTCTTCGCGTTCTTCGCGAAGGAGGATGAAGGATCAAGGATTCTCTCTCTCAACGAGTAATCCTCCAAAAGAAAAAGGTTGGTCTTATTTTATTATTATGCCAACACACGAAAATGGGTAAGTAACGACCCATCAATTCGTTGAATTAATTCAACAAAAGAAACAGCTCATTTAATTTACGAAATAAACCTCCCAATTAAATGTTCTGTTAAGATTTTAAGAAACGCGTCAGTTGACTTTCATAAAGACGGGTTTTCGCGGGTGCGTTTCTTAGCGGAAAGAAACGGCGGGGCTCGTGCGGGCCCCATCTCACAAATATCCTACCAAGGGGGTAGGATATTTCTGGATAGCATCCTATCCGGTTTAACT
>CAUJRU010002301.1:0-83461 GCA_963277665.1 Viscum album
ACTTACACACACCTCCATCTAATGGTAAAAGAACATACTTTTTCTGTTGGTAGCAAATTACTACCTCATAAAATGATGATTGTTCAAACATCTTTTAACACCTTTCATGGTGGCCATTTAGATATAACTAAATTTATATATGAAATATATTATGTTTATGTTTTCCGTATGCTTCTTTATTTTTCATTTATGTCATACCTTTATGGTTTCCATTATGGGTAAACGTGATAATTTCATTTTAGGAAGTACGGACTACCGGCCCCTCAAAGTTATTTGAATCGTTAATGCCTTATGTGGGACATATAAAGGATTGATATAATGATTTTATATATGATTTTATATGTTAATTATAATATACCTATGTATCATTATGTTTTCATTCCATTAAAGTATGAAATATAAATGAAAGTAGTGTTCATGCGTACGTACGGCTTACTGTCTCCATGAACGGTGCATTTCATTTCTTATCTCAAAATGTTTTGTAATATTATAAGTGCATATATATAATGGATATTTATGATATATATTACATATAAATGATGGATATAATTCTGGAATTATAGAATATATCTCTCTCATTTAGATTTAATTCCATTAATATGACAAAGAAATGAAAGTAGTGTTCATGCGTACGTATGGCCTACCGTCTCCATGAACGGTGCATTTAATTTTTTATCTCCAAATGTTATGGAATAGTATAAAATGAATATATAATGGATATATATGATATTTAAATCATTAATACTTTTCTGGAGATGATGTACTTGTAACTACATGGAAAATTATTTTCAAACAAGTTCATGTTTGACTCAAGTACCAAGGATCGACAAAACGACCGTTATTAACATAAATAATTACATAATGTTAATAACATGGTAATAAGTGATATAAAAGGAATAATGAACTTTAAAAAGGTTCTAAAGAAAGTATAAATTAACTCTAGTTTAATATTTAGGGAATTAAATAATGACCGAGTCAAGTCGGACACGAGGTAAGGGACTTCATCACAAACTCCTTTCACTGAGGAATATTTTGTTTTATACACAACTTTCATTTATAAGATGTATAAATCCATTTGAATTTTACTTTTATTCAAAAGGAATATTTTTATATGAATTGTTTTACTAAAAGAAAAAAGGAATGTTTTGTCTTACGTATGTGGAAGCAACGACTTTTCCGTCGTCATGACAATTATTTGAGTTTCGGTTTCCTCTACAAGACATAACTTTTTTAAAATGAAAAATAAATACCATGATTTAGTTTTTTTTATTTTGGTATTGAAAATGGTTTTGATTATGTTTTGTTTATATCAATGTGTTGTATTGATATCTTTTGCGTTAAATGTAGAAATGTTATGTTTCCTTTAGGCATGTTTTGTATGATATGATTATGTTATGGTTCTTTGGAATTGTTTATGATATGTTTAAATCTTTTCATATAAGGAATGCATTGAACATAGTAAGTGATGCGTGGAGCCTGCTATAGCTCCTCGATGCATAGTTTGGTCTCATGAGACAAACTAGTGTCTTGGAATAAGGCTATAACAAAATATTATTTGTATTTTTGGCACAAGGCCTTGACTATATAGTTATGATAGTCTGAAATTATGCATTCCATCATTATGAAAGTGGTTATTGATATTTCATGTGATTATTCAACTAGTAGAATATCCATGTGAATAATTCAATGGAATTATTTCATTTTATTTTTTCCATGTTATTATGAAGACCAAGTTTAAAAGGATTTTGTGTTAGTTATACAATTGCCTTAAATGTTTATGCTTGTTATTGAAAGATTCTGATATATTGTTATCCTTACTGAGAATATGAGCTCACCCCTTTCTATGTTATATTTTTTCCAGGATGTGAAGTATTATATTATGATTGACATGTAGGGATATTCTAAGGGATAGGTGTGTTCAAAAAGGATGATATTTTGTTGTTGTTTTTATTTCATGATGTAATGTAAAACTTATGAATGTATTTAGTGTTTCAAGGATATTAAACTAATCGTTCTTTTGAGAATTGATCTTTGTGATCATGCCAATGTTTTGTAATAATGAACTGAATCAGGGTAATTGGGGTTAGGGTGTTATAGTATTTGGTAGAATTTGGGAAATATTGAAGGATTTTTATGTGTTAGGAGAAGGTGTGCTGATGAGTAGTTCTTATTGTGGGAAATAATAGTGTTCTTGAGAATTTTACTCTTTATTTTATTATTTTGGATCAAGACATTGAGTAGTGTGTATTATTATAACTATGTACATTAAATAATTTTTTTTATTTACATCCAATGTTTCTTACCTAATCCATTCATCAACCATGACTCAATAATTGATATATTTAGCTTATACCATAAATTATCGTATTTCAATATTCCCCAAAAACTCAACTATTTTAGAAAATTCCCAGAAATTCACCCTAATATTTTTTCAATGTGCAGAATTCAAAAATGGACTCCATTTTATGAAGATAATTTTTAAAATATGTTAAATTTAATTTCTAAATAAAATCACTATTTACTCAAAAAATATCAATTTTAAAATTATAACTGATTTTATAACACATTGAAAATTAAATTAATGTATCATTAAATTTTCTTTCAATAATAAGAAAAAATATATTAATATATGAATATATTCCATGAAAATAAATTTTATTTTAAATCATTATATTAATTATAAAACTATAATTAAACATTTATGTTTAATACAAAATCACAACACTTAATTTATAAATTTCGAAACATTTATTTACTTATATTATGATATAATTATATCCTATTTTTATTCTTAAGATACATAAATATTATTTATACTTTCATTGGGGAGGATATTATTCTATTGGCCATTTTACTATTCATAATGTTCATGTCACTTTTCCAAAGGTCAAGTTATTATTGCACAAGTATATGTTCCTTTATTTATCAAAAAGCCTCTTATTTCATTCATTATTAATTTATAAAGGTTGGTTGTGTTCTTTATTCGATTTTATTTGAGTTATACTAATGATGTAATTGTAAGAAGGGAAATTTAATTTATATAATTTTGGGTCGTTACAGACTCTATGTGTTCGGTAGGATTTACATGACGCACCTAGAGCGATACATTGGCTTTCCATGTATGAGCTCTCTATGAAGTTTTAATTATAAATGTCAGTGAGGTGGGTTCCCTTGGGGAGAAAATTAAGATGGACCCATTAAAGTATGGCTATTCCATTCAAGGTGTGATAAGCGGTCCCCTGTGTGAGATACTTGGTACAAACTAAGTGTCATTATACCATGAGTTATACAAGGGACATCGTATGGGTTTCCATGGATGGACTCAGTGGAATTGGTTATAATAGAGACACTTGTAGTGACCCTTGGGATTCTATATAGATCAAATTGGATGGGATCAAGACTCCAACATTTTATTTTATGGTTTTTTTCCTTCTTTGTATGAATTGACACTTATTTATATTTGAGGATGATAATGTGATTTCTTAGAAATGTGACCACAAGCCAGAACACATGCTTCTGGTACTACTATCTTGATTGATTGGTTACAATGTCCCTTCCCTAAATATTAGTAATTGCACATGTACTTCTTTTTAGAAAAATTTCTTTGGCCAAAGCAGGTGTTATTGGTCGGGTGTCCTTTTAGGAACATAGAATCAGGTGTTCAGTATTTTTTTATCTATCACCATCCATTTTTTTATTATTATGGCACACTATAATATATTTATTACATTAGATGCGTTATCCTAGACACTATGGGTACCAACCGGGTGAGATTGTATCTCACACCCTACTTAGGCCACCCTAGGCACCCAAGAATATTTCATGATCACAAGTATGGATAGAGGGAAGCATGCGACATCTGATGCTTGATTGATTTACAGCTTTAGTAAGGAGTATGGGGAAGAGGACCAAGCCTATGCTTGAAATTCTTATAGAAGTAGTTTTATCCTTTTTTATATATTTCCATCATGTAGTATATTCTTGTATACCCATATCCTCGTACTAGCATTTTATATTGACCTATGACATAATGATCATCATTTTGTATCTATTATTATTATATAGTTTCTTCCTTTTCATTAATTATATTTCTTAATTTATTATTATAATTTTTTTTTCTTCTGGTTTTGCTGATATTTGATTCTAATACTTATTGTTTACTTTCAATTGATATGTTTACTCTAATTGATGAGGTAATAGTCTCCCAATAGAAACTCTCAAGACCCTCACTGCTAGTCAACAGCCTCTGGCATTTAAGGAGATTCACCTGAGGTCTTATAGCCCACTTTCTTAGGGTACTATTATAGGGAAGCTAGGTTGGGACACTACAAAGTGGTAAGACAGCTTATTGTTTATTTTTTTCTTGATTTTTAGGTTTAGATAGGAGACTAGGTCATCAAAAATTGGTAATGATCATATTCTTGGGAGTATCGTACCCACATACAGGGGAAAACCAAATTTCTTGGGATGGGTAAATGCTATTATTGCTTGCATTGTTAAAGTTTCATGGATTTCGCCATTTAGGTGATGGACTTTCTTTATATCATTAATATTGCTAATGAAATTATTAGTAATTATGGGATTTCATTTCCATATCCCAATGATATGAGGTCCACATAAATAATGCATCATACTATGTACAATAGGATTAAAATACCACGAATTATGTAATGTCATGTTTACTTTTCAGTGTGCATTTCCTATTTTTTCATGTGATTGATGTTTTTCCTTATTATGTTGGGTATTGTAGTGATTTTATATATATATAAACTTTGAAATGTGTGGATTATTCTTTCATGAATGTGTTATGATTTAGATTGAGTAGACTCCCAATTTCAATTTATATGTCGTGTGGGCCCTTATAAATTAGAATGTTTATCGACTTAATTTATCCTTTTTATGGGAAATTAAATCCCTAACTGAATTAAAATTGGAACCACCATTAAAATGAAATTGTCACAATACATGGGAATTGTGTGACATTGACCTAGAACTAACAATAGCAATGGGAAGTACGTTATGGTTTTCATGTTCTTAGTGACCCTTCTGGGCTATCCAATCATTTAGAACAACCTCCAGGAATGGGTTCCAATTATATCATGTGTGTAGTGAGTCCTTGAACCATCCCTCTATTTTTTCTTTATTTTATTTCCTTATCTATTATGAATCATAATAGAGGATTGTTATTGAAAATTCTAGAACTATACCACCAGGATGACATTTTTTGTACTCTAAGAGGGTGGAAATGAGAACACATTGGAGTTGGTTGGACTTAAGCCACCCACATGAAATCATGTAGTTCCATCATAAGAACCACCTTCTAATCTTCTATTGGGAACTGATTCTTACATTTTTGATAGTTTTATCGAGTTTATGCTATCTATTTAGGGTGCTCCCTGGCTTACCCTACTATGGAAGAGCTGACTCAAGACTTCCAGTAGTAATTCCCTCCCTCCTCCTTGGGGGATAGCAGACATCAAGCTGTCGACTCATATTTAGAGACCATGTTAGATATCTTTGATCATATTGATATTCCTCTAGAGTAGATGTTCGAGATGACTACATAGATATTATGTGACTCCACCAACCATTGGTGGGATGTCATATCTCATTAGAGCAATATCGAGGTATGGTCTTTGTGGACATAAATACGGAATTCTATGATAAATTATTCACATAGACTCTAGGAGATTATCATTTTAGGGAGTTCATCTATCTTTATTATGGAACTATGACCATGATTGACTATTCTTATCACTTCACCGAGCTTTTGCATTTCGGTCTATCTCTAACTGGTGATGAGTTTTAAATTGTGAGGTGTTTTGAAGATAGCCTTGGGAATGTTGTCCACTCACAGGTTTCCTTCCAGTTGATGACCCTTTATAATAGTGAACTAGGACCTAATTATAGAATGGAATATTAGGAAAGATAGTAGTCAGAGTTATGGCGGTTTAGTTCTAAGGTAGGGTAATTGATCTTCCAATATAATAAATCATCATCTAGATGTTTCACATGGGGGTGGTTCCAAACTAGTGATGTGAATTGATTCTATAGTTTTTTAAAAGTGTAGTAGGACAGTCCATAAGAATCCTCATTGCACGAGGAACTTAATTGAGTATCCATATTGTTGCATGATTAGTCATATTTATCATTTCTGCATGTCTTTTCCTCCAATATCCTATGAGATGGGATCTATGTCGACACCACTATTAGATACATGATCTATGACTCTACATCAGGCTGGGAGTTATTCTACTACCATTCGATCCAGATGAGCTGGTAGTTATTCAGGATAAGGCAGTCAGGCCCCAGAGCATCAGCATGAGCAAAGTGGATCTACTCTGGAAAGTGATGCAGCATCTCAAGACCAAGCTTCATTCCATATATATGTAGGGAAGTCAGTTCCAGAGGATCTATATACATGGTCACCTGTACAGAGATGTATTATTCTAGTATCCAATACTCTATTTTCTTCCCTTTTTTATATAGGTGCTCCACACACATTTATATATTCTATTATTGTTGAATGTATGGGCCTCGTAATTGAGAACTTTTGTGTTTTCTTGTCTCTCAACATGCCGTTAGGGGTCTAAATAGAGGACATATTCCAATTTCCATAGTTACCCTTGAAATGGGTGGGTTTTGTTTCTTTTGTGATTTCTTTTTCTATATGATGACAATCTTCGACGTCATTATTAATATAGACTGTATTTTACCTTATTGTGCCCATGTGGATTTCTATCATCATCATGTTTATTTCCCACCACCAGGTGGAAATGTATATATCCATAAGGGTGAATGGGATATCTTGGAATTTCAATATGAACCAAAGTGTTTTGGGCTAGTTAGATTGAAAACTCAGCTAATGTGAGTCTCCTTATAAGTGAATAGGAGATACAATAATTATATTTATCATCTTTTGTGGATCATTCAAGGGAAATATTCCCTAACAATTTCACTATCTTGCCTCATGAGAGAGCGGTTGAGTACACCATAGTGTCAGTACTAGGTGTGGCACTGGTGTCCATTCCTTTATATAATATGGCACCCATAGAGCTCTTGGAACTCAAGAAGCAACATAAAGATCTAGATTTAAAGGGTCGTATCTTACCCAACACATCGATATGGGATTCGCTTGTTTTTTTCTCCAATAAAAATGATGGTACCCTTAGATTGTGTGTAGATTACATGTAGTTGAACTAGGATATAGTGATGTATTGTTATCCATTTCCCTATATAAACAACCTCATTGACCATCTTAGAGGAGTGATAATTTTCTCTAAGATCGATTTGAGCTCAGGTTACTATCAGGTGCATGTGAGACCATCAGAAATACCATGTACATCGTTACGAATCAGGTACAGATTATATGAGTATATTTTCAAATCACTTGGTCTGAATATTGAAACAGAAGTTTTTATGGAATTAACGATACTTTTTCACCTAAATATTGATTCCTTCATTGTTCAAAGACGTCATCTTAGTGTACTCACCCACCAAACATGACCATTCCAATCATCTTGAGATCATGTTTAGTGCACTAACAGAACACTATCTATATGAAAAGCTCATTAAATTCCACTTTTGGATCAGAAATGTTCACTTAGTGGTTCATATAATATTTGAGGTCATGATATTAATTAATCCAGAGAAGGTGAGTGACATGCTTTCCTAGAAACAATCCATGAATTTTTTGTAACATACACTACTTCTTAGGTCTATTCAGTTATTACATGAAATTCATATTGGACTTATCCTGCTTAGAAGTTCCACTTATAGACCTGACTAAGAAGGGTGTGCAGTTATTATGTTCTAAAGCCTATGAGTTATCTTTTCCATACATAAAGTGAAAACTCTTTTTAGCATCAATCAAGATTGTTCATAATCTTGGAAGAAGTTATTTTGTCTATTTAGATTATTTAGGTATTATTCTGGGTGTAGTTATATTGCAAGGTTATCGATCCATGGAATATGGGTTCTTCAATCTAAGGCCTCATGAGTGGAATTACACTATGCACAACCTCTATCTAGTAGTCAGGGTTCATTATCAATTTTGTTGAAGGCACTATCTATTGAGTGACTGATTAATCATCTACATGGATCATAAAAGTATAAAATATATATCCACATATTAAGACATGAATTTTATGTAGTTGTTTCTGACTCTTTACACTGGGGTGTGCCCGCCATGTGCATGTTGACATGTTCGGTGATGGTCATACTATACCCCATATTCCTTCATTAAAAAGGTTGGTGTCATCCATCATTTATTCAACATTGTTTTCTCCATGACCAAAATGTGATGATGGGATGTCAGCTCCTCCTTCCTTGGATTCCTCTTCAGAATTTATTTCCTAGTTCGAGTTTCCCTCATTGATTAATACGTTTTTTTGAATCTCGTTCTCAATTCCATATCTTCGTGGACACCAGTTAATTACATTGATTCTACAAGGAAATTTTAAAGGGTCAAGTCAGGGAAGAAGCATTCAGTTAGAATATTATTCATGCGATGTAATGTATCACATTTCTTGACACTGAAACCCTGAAACACCTATATTCATCCTCGTTAGAGGGATTCTCATGGGAGCAGAAACCTAAATATTCCCATGGAGATCACGAGGTATCTTATACCAGAGGCTTGTCTCTAATGTTTTCCTCATATTACCATGTTTAACATTGGGTATATTATGAGTTGAACATCTTGAGGAGATGGATCAGACTAATCAAACCACCGATAAAAGTTGACCAGATGGGTACATCCCTAGTAGGTATCACCTTGAAGGTCTACCAAATGGATGGATCAAAACACCCAATGAGGATGAACCCCAGGTGGTGTGTCCCAAATAGGTAAGACTTCACACCATGGAGAATGATCTGGACAACACAAACGGAAAATCAAAGAGTGTGTACCCCTAAAAGGGGGCACCAATTTTTACCATTGGCTAGGATGGAACCTCAGGGAGGCTTCCTACATACCATGTGTAGAGGACCAGGATAAAAACCCACATAGTTTGAAGGGGTTATTCGAGGCTTCTACACTGATACTACCCATATGAATGACATGATCCCACTAGGATGTATCTGTTAGGTTAAGAACCAAGATGGATAATGGATGATTTAATGAAGAGGATGAGATGAATGGAGTCGGAGTGCTGTGAAGATAATGGTGTGGGGATTGACCCTTAGGGAGGTTTCCTACATGTCCTTATGGTAGAAAATCAAAAAAACATAGTTCAAGATTGGGGTGATGAGTCACCTGAGGTGGTAGCTCATGAGAATGGATGTATGGATTATACCCAAAGGAAGTGGATGATTGGGTTGAGTAATGATCTTCCTAGAATATAGGGGTTCAAGGGAGATAATAGGATGACACATTTATGATGGTCTTGAACCCTAGGAAGGATTCCTACATATCCATGTAGAAGAGAATCAAATTCCACATAGTTTAGGATGGCACATAGAATCAGTTCATACACAAAAAAAGTGATATAGATGCATGATGGGTCTTACACGTGGTTAGAAACACATCGTATGATAGAAAATCATGGTTGTAGTATGAATTAGGGAGGATAATGCATGGTTAGCTACCTGAGATGATTAGAACAACTCATGGAGGAAAATCCGAGAGATGTGTCCCCAAGAGGGAATATATCACATCATGAGGGTGCATCCATAAGAGGTAACACCAAAGTTTATCATTTGATTGGGGTTGAATATAATGGAGTTGTCCTACATATCTTATATAGAATATAGGGATAAAAACCCACATTGTTTGAGAATATATTTTTACGTCATTCGGGATGATGTTGAACTGATGTGAAATGGTCAGGGCAGATGGGTGCTGGGCATGAATCTTAAGGAGGATTCCTACATACCCATCCTATGAGGCAAGGATCAAAGAGCACATAGTTCAATATTTGGAAATTTCACATGGCTTTCTTCTCATTAACGATGTCATGTTCAACACTTTCTCTACGACAATGTGGTTCATGTTCGGTGTGAGAAACAACAACTAGCATTAGACATGGAGATTGTGTTCTGAGAGGTTCATCCATGAGGGATATTTTGTGGGGATTACATACTGAAATAGCTTGAGGTGTTGGAGAATGGGACTTAATCCTAGAGGGAGACCTCAGGAGGGTTCTTAATTGTATGAGGATGATATCGACATTGCACCCGGATTAACCTATCATGTTTTGTGTTGGGGATTACATGGATACTACCAAGGAACACATGGCGGAAAAGTGAAGATGGAGAGAGTATGCAGATTGAAAATGAGGGAAGCTAAAGGCTTCGGTTCCCATCACCTCTCTGGTCCACTCATGCCTTCCATGCATGCAACAACTCATAGTTTGACATCAAGTGTTTACGGTGAAGGCTCTTGGTAGTATAACATCATGTATCTCAGATGATGACGACACTCTCCTCACCCCTAGAACATGCATAATGTGTACCAACCCACTTTGGGATGGAAATACACAAAAATGCCCAATGTATGTGAGGTGGAGGAGTGGTCACATGAGGGTCCCATGTTAGTGTGGCTATGTGAAGACGAAACAGTCATTAACATGCCTATGTGAAGATGCATTAGGTAGAAAAATATTTTATGATACACCACTCTAGGAACTATGAAATAACTCCATAAGAGCCTTGAGGACTACATGGGGAGGGATCTGTGAAGAAAAAGGCTTCACAGAGATGGGATTCATGAAGAAAATTTTACTCAGGAATGAAAGTTGATTTATGTAGGAATGGTTCTTTATGAATGAAGGTTTCTTTGAGAAGAATAGGCTTGGTTGAAGTAGAGCTTCACTTTAGAAATGGGATCATAATTTTGATAGTGCTCCGTGAAGGATTAATGATTTATGAAGCCATGATAAACACGAAGGGGATACTTCCTTTATGAAGGGTGGAGGCCTTTGCAAAGGGAATCCCCCACCATAGGAGGGGGAAATAAATAACTGAATGAGTAAGAGATCTCACAACCAACGTACCTTTGGCAATCCATTTCTGTGTTCTGGAAGAGCTTCATGAAACTTGAGTTGGGAGTGTGAAAGTTCAGAGTAAGAATGATTTGGGGAGGGCTGATCCATCTACTTATAGGAATTATAGGCCGGTGGGTTTGATGTGTCTGGCCACAGAGAAAAATTTGGCACCTTGAAGAAAAAGAGACACCGTGAAGGACATGTGTTCGTGAGCTAGTCCCTGAAGGGTGATGGTTTCCAAGAAAGAGATTCATTTTCGAGTAGATCCACAAAGGGGAATGGATGCTAATAAGGAGATCCATTTTTGATCTTATCCAAAAAGTGAACGGGATTCCATTTAGGAGATACATTTTTAAGCTGATTCGTGAATAATCCTTGCTTATGAGCATTTTAAAACATACCCTTTAATGATTTGATCCCATATTCAAGGTGATTTGGGTCTGTATTTACATTGAACCAACCAAGACTTTGTTCACTCAATCAGGGGCATGAATTTCGGCACCAAAACTCACCCCCCTATCAGAATGGGAGCCAAAGAAAGAGAGGGTTAGATTCTAAGGGTAAATCACCAAATAATACTCATGTGGAATCACTAAGCCAGATCGTAAATCAGGAATGGTGGTCTTTATCATGAATCCATGTCGGCTAGTGGCCACTAGGAAGAATGGGTGAAAGGTCACTACTGAGGGTGAGTTGGCCCTTGACTATAAATAAGGCCACATTTCTCTTTGGTCTGTACCTAGATCTCCATAAATGACTATGATGACACTCACTCTTGGTGAAATGATCTTACCACTAAACACACTTGTGAAAACAAGCTTCTATGATCTGGTTCTCCGTGAATGATTTTCAGTGAATTGGTGGATCACATTCATTTTCTTCTATGTGATGTGAACTGAGAGAAAGGATACTCTATGATCGATCTCTATGAATGGTCTCTAAAAATGGAACCCTAAAAATTATCTGATTCATGAGTCGATGGATTCTTAGGGTGATTCTTTAGTAGTTATCATTGTTGACCGAAAACATGGGAAAACATCCATACCTAGGATCATTGGAATAGGGAGGACCTTTGTTCTAGGTTTCAACAATATAGGGATGACATCTATTTGTTACAGTTATGGTGGCATGGGGAGGACCTTCTTGATGAACATGGGAGTGGGGAGGACCTCCACTCTAGTTGGTGATGGTATAGGGAGGGCCTCTATACTGAATTCCATCATCATGGTTCGGCCTACGACAGCTGCTGCCCGTACCAGCAATCAGAAGAGTCAATCGAGACTACCCAATGGGTGGTTGGGGCCTCAATACCAAATGGGCATGGAAGTGCCCCTTCTCTATGGTAACATGGGATATATATTGTCCATAGGTGGTGGAATGGGCCACTAAAGTTATGGAAGTTGACACCTCTTGATGGGAATCCTCCTAAGCCTTCACCTGAAGTTAGCACTGGGTCAGCCGAACTATGGCCGACTGGGTAGGGGTGTGGACCAATTGCTCATTAGTCTACAAAACTAGATGGTGGTATTGAATTGGCCTAGAGGGAGACCTCCATCATATCTCTTTGGAAAAAGTTTTCTCCGAGTTGACTCTAGCATCCCGTACTTCGTTGGCATATGGTAGTGAATCATAGGAGAATTCCTTGGAGAGGCTCCTACAATTATTGAATGTTAGAGTGGGGAGCAATGGATCCCTACATGACCCTTGGGGGGAGAGGCTGAGGCACAGAGGCCTCCAAATCTTGGTGGGCTATTTCCTTAGCTCGAATGACCCCCTCCTATTGATATCTCCAAAAAAAGTGTTTATCCCCCTCCTTTGAATGAACTTCGAAGATGAGACTTGGCACGGTCGCCTAGTAGTCGTATCTGTGGAAGATGTCAGGGTAGAGGTGAAGTCATGAGAGAATGTCATAGCATCGTTCCTCCTATTCCTAAGTTTATAGGCGGGGGGTTGATTGGTTCCCTGTAACTATAGCTTGGTTCCACCAAATCCAAGAGAATTATCTATTAGTACATATATGAGGAAAGAAACGATCATTTCCCAAGTGATGTTTAGTCTTCCATGGTCATATAGAAAGATCCATATTGCTGGTTCCACAGACCAGAATGACCAACAGTCAACTGCCCCAAATTCTTAGGAGTTCATGGAAGACCCACAATTTACATGGTGGGATCGGGTCCCAGATATCTGAATCTAGTGACACTCTCATCTATTGATGTCTCAAATGATACTAATACCCATGTTTAGGGGAATAGATTCTTATCGGTTTCTCCTTTTCGGGTTTTGACACTTTCCATCACGGTGCACCTGTCATGCTCATGTTGAGACATCCAGTGATGATCACATTGCACCACACATTCCCGCTTTCCAAAGGTAGGTGGCATCTATCAATTCTTCAATGTTTTTTTATCCTTAATTGAAATGGGATGATTTGATGTTGATTCCTCCTTCAATTTATTCCTCCTCAAAATTCTTTTCTTATTTCGGGTCTCCCTCATCGATTAAGATGTTTTTCATGAAACTCATTCCTGGTTCCATATCTTCATGGGTGTCGGGTAATTACACTACTTCTACTAGGACATTTCAAAGGGTTAAGTTAGGGTAGCAACCTTCAGTCGAGTGAGTAGTCACGTTGAGGCATTTTTGGTAGGTCTTGATGATGAAACACTATAACACCATTATTCTTCTTCATCATAGGGATTCTCAAGGGCTTGGAAACCCAATAATTCCAATGACAATCATAGGGTATCTTATTCCAAAGGCATGTCTATGATGTTTTCCTTGGCTTTCCATGTTTAACACATGTAATTTCATCAGTTTGACATCTAGTTGATATGCATTGGACTGATCAAAACACTGATAAAAGTGGACCATATGGGTGCATACCTAGGAGGGAGCACCTAGAGGGTTTACCAGATGGATGGATCAAAACACCCAATGAGGAAGGACCTTAGATGGTGTGTCCCAAAGGGGGAATATTTCACACTATAAAAAATGATCTAGACCGAAAAAAAGGTCAGATCAGAGAGGGTGAACCCCTTGGATGGGAAAGCAATGTCTAACATTGGATGGGATTGATACTTGGGGAGTCTTCTTAAATACCTCGTACAGAGAATAGGGGTAAAAACCCACATAGTTTTATAGGGTGCTTCTAGGCTTACCCACTGTGTCTGTCCATATGAATGAAATGTTCCCACCTGGATGTGGTGGCCTGGGTAAGAATCACGATGGATAATGGAAAATTTAATGAAGTGGATGACATGAATGGAGTCATACTGACATGTACATAACAGTGTTGGGCTTCAACCTCCAGGAGGTTTCCCACATATCCATGTGTTAGGTAATAAAAGTCAAGATAGTTCTAGAGTGGGGAGATGAGTCACCTGAGGTGGTGGATCATGAGAATGGATACATGGATGGTACCTAAAATAAGTGGAACCTTGATTTGATACATGATAATCCTGAAACATTGGGGTTCTAGGGAGAGGCCAGGATGAGACGTGAATGATGGGATTGAACCCCAGGGAGGCTTCTTATGTATCACCATGGTAGGGAATCAAAGTCCACATTATTCAGGATGGGGTATAGAATCATGTTGTATAGAAAGGACAATAGTCCAGAGGCATGTTGGGGCATATGTATGGTTAGAATCCCATCTCAAGAGGTACACTCATGGTTGGAGTATAGATCGAGCGTGGGATTTAGGCATAGTTAGATTCATAGGTGTATCAAAACACCTCAAGGATTTGGATCCACGAGATATGTCCCAAAGAGGGGAGATATCAGATCATGATGGTACATCCCTAGGGGATATCACCAACGTTTACCATATATTCTTGGTTGAACCACATATAGGAGTCCTACGTACCCTATATAGAAGATAGAGATCAAAACCCACATAGTTCGATAATACAGTTCAACTTCATGAGGGATGAAGGTGAACTGATGTGAAATTATCAGGATAAATTGGTGATAGGATTGAACCTCTAAGAGACTTGATATGTACCCTACCTAAGAGGTAGGGATCAATGTCCATGTATTTCAATAGTTTGAGGCTTACACATGGTCAGCTTACTATAGAGGATTTCATGGTCCACATTTTCTATAAGCCCACATGAGTCATGATCATTGTGATAAAAAGGCGGTAGAATTAGTCTTAATGATCATGTGGTGAGAGTTGCAGCCACAAGGGATATTATGTGGGGCTTATGCATTGAGGCAGCCTAAGGATATGAAGATTGGGACTTACTCTTGGAGGAAAGCCCGATGAGGGTGTCCAAATGTATTAGGAGGATATTCCCATCACACAAGGATCACCCTATCAAGTTGTGTGTCTAGAATTATGTGAAGACATCCTAAGGAGCACATAGTGACAAAGCAGATAGGGAGAGAGAAGGTGGATAACAAATTCAGGAAGAAAAAGGATTAAAGTCCCTTCCATTCTCTAGTCCACTCAATCATTCCATGCATTCAGAAACACACAATTTAATATCATTTGCTGAGGATGAAGGTACATGGTTTTTTAACATCTTACAGCTCATATGATGAAAACTTTCTCCTCACCCCTAGGACATAAATAACTTGTACTAACCCACCCATGGGGAAGGAAAGGCACAAGTAATGCCCGACGTGAGTGAATTTTGGGAGTGGTCACTCGAGGGGATCAAAAAAGTGTGTCTATGTGAGGAAGCAATATAGATTTTCATGCCTATGCGAAGAAGCATTAGGCAGGTCAACACTGTATGAAGCACCACTAGAGGAACCATGAAATCACTCCATATGATCTTAGAGGGATGTAAAGGAGAAGGATCTGAGAATCAAACATCTTCATAGTGACACGCTTCATGAAGGAAAGGTGGCTCATGAATAAAATGTGAATCTTGAAGGAGTGGTGGTTTATAAAGGAAGGGTGCTTCTTGAAGGAGGGGCTTGGGTATAGAAGAACTTCGATTTAGAAAATAGATATTAATTTGGAGATTTCTCCATGAAATATTAATGCTTTGAGGGGCCTCAGGAAACCCAAAGGGGCTCCTTAATTTTGGAAGGGAGAAGGCATATGCGAAGGGAATACGCAGACTAAAAAATCCATCATTGGATTCGCACAGCCTAAGTATCTTAGGTGATCCATTTTTTGGTTCGTGAATAGATTCACAAAATGAGAGATAGGAAGGTGAAAGGTGTGAGTAACAATGGTTTGGGGAGGGTGGGCCTTATACTTATAGGTAGCGGTGGTCGATGGTTTTCCTGGTCCATGATGTGGAGAACAATCGCGAACTATGATGAAAATGAAATGTCATGAATGACATGTGTTTATGAACTGGTCTAAGAAGGGTGATTGATGCCGCAAAAGAGATACGTTTGTGAGTTGATCTATGAAGGATACTGAATTTCGCAGAGGAGATGTGTTTGTGAGATTATCTGATAAGCATCATTGCAGAGGAGCATTGTGAAAAATACCCCATTAATGATTTTATCCTAGATTCAAGGCCAGTTGGGTCTACATTTGGCTTTGAACTGGTCAGGACATTATTCACACCTTCAGGTGCATGAATTTTAGTTTCAGTATTAGCACAAGTGGGTTGAATATCTATAGTCCTTCAACATTGGTATTTATTACACACCTGATAAGGGTAATTCCATAGGTGACACCTTTAGAAGGAATACTCAGACTCAATCAATAATGGAAGCCATTAGTTAGTGAAATATGATGTCTTTGTTCTCTGAGTTACACCTAGAGGTTCATGAATTACATGGGAAACCAATCATAGAAGCTCTAGTAGTGAAATACTCCTATATGGAGTGGGTCTAGATGAGGCAGTGTTCTGATTCCAAGGGAGTAATTTTGAGGGATATCATCACAGAAGAGAACCCACCTCCTGGTTATGTTGTTAATGGAGGTTAATCCATGCCCTTCTATGGATGATTATGAGTACCTTCTGACATACATGGAGAGCTAATGAGGGAATATCATGCTTATGTTTGGGATGTTCATCTTGGGATTACTAAGATGTACATAGATATGAATCATCATCATTAGTTGAATGGTATAATGAGTAATATAGTGGGTTTTATTACTATGTGCTCCACCGAACAACAGGTGAAAGTAGTGAACCAATGACTTCCTAGACTTCTAAAACCTCTCTCCATTTCTGAGTAGAAATGGGATGACATCACCATTTATTTCATGACAGGATTTCCAATATCTCCTTGTGTTAGTTATGTGGTATGGGTGATCATTGATTGTTTGACCAAAGATTCACACATTATGCCAATTCGGGAAACATTCTATATTGAGGATCAAAGAGGGATATACATTTTTAAGATATTGTGACTTCATAGTGTTCCCCGTTATATCATTCTAGACAAAGATTATCTGTATACTTCACTTTTATGGAAAGGGTTCCAAAAGGGAATGTGTCCGTAGGTGATCTTGAGTATGGTATATCACCCTCAAACTGATAAGAAGTTTGACTGAATGATACAGGTGTTAAAGGATATGATTTGGGCTTGAATCCTTTATTTTGTAGGTTCATGGGAAACAAATATTCCTATGTTTGAGTTTACCTTTAACAATAAATTTCATGAAATGATACATATGGCTTCATATGAGGCTCTCTATGGTTGACTGTGTCATTCATCGCTATATAGGTTTGAGGTGGGTGTGGTAGCTCTACTAGATTCTCATCTTATTCCGGAGACTTCCAAGAAAGTCCAATTGATTCAAAATTGAATGGATACAGCTCATTAAATGTATAATTATTATACCAAAAATCATTGTAGACCTTTGGATTTCAAGGTTGTATATTGGGTATTTATTCATGTATCACCTATATTTGTTCATAGGAAAATCAGGATATAGGGAAAGTAATCGTATTGATATGTCAGACCTTTCAAGATCATGGAGAGAGTAGGACGGGTTGCCTATTAGTTTTATCTTCCATAGAGGTATTGCTCCATGAATGACATCTTCCATGTATCCCAACATTGATGATATCATGATGACTAATCTCATTCATTTGACCCCAAGGATATAGAGCTATAAGTGGATGAATCCTTCAAAGAGAATCTAATACATATTTTTTATCGAAGCAAGAAGAATCTATGAGGTAGGTCAGTTCATCTGGTTTGGGTGCTATATAAGAAGGCATGTTTATAAGATGATACCATGGAGTGGGAGGCTGATAGTTGTGCACATTGGCTGAAACTCCACTCAGATGACATCGTACCACCCATAGAGGAGAAACTCAGGGATGAGTTTTGTTAATGTGGGGTGGTTGTAATGTCCTTGATTTTCTCAAAGGAATGGACTATTGATATTTTATTTAAATTCCTAAAAAGAAACCTTAATACTATTCATAGTGAATTCAAGGTGGATTTGGGTGTGTCTAGGGCTCATTCGAAGCCCAAAACCCTATATTGGGAAGAAAATACTGGGCCACATAGCTAGATGATGCCCTATAGCCCAGCCCGCATGGTTTTTAATAAACTGTGAGATTGTAGACATTGGAGTGGAGGGGACCAGATAGTTTTTCTGAAACTCTAAAACCCTAGTCACATATCCTTGCATAATTGTTGAGGTTTTGGAAAGTACATTTTCCCATAATTTGCACAAGGTTATATAAATTGTGCACCTAAAAATGTGGTATGTCCCTTTAAAGAATCAATTGGCACACAATTCGCACATGATTTTGCCAACTGTGTTGCCAAACCATGTATAGTTGTGTTTCTTTGTGAATTAAACCATTTTCCTCTCTTTAATGAATGTTTTAAACCCTTTTATTTTTTCTTCTCCCCCTCCAGTTTTTTCCCCTTCCTCTTCTATGCATTGAGCTTCCACTACCCTTACCTTAGGATTTGATCTATCTCCCTCAAATGAAGCTTGAATCACTCATCGTCAGAAGTGTTAGATCCATCATTGTAAGCTCCATCTTCATCTTTTAATTATTTCAAGGTTCCTCGATCCTCTGTTGTTCTAATTTTCTTTACTGTATTTTTCACTATTTCATGTGGTATTTGACAAATCCTTCTATATATTCCATTCTAGGTCTAATTAAGCTTTAAAAATGGAGTAGTGTAGCACTAATACATCAAGGTAGGTGGTGTAGGTATTTCCTACACATTTCATCACGTTTTAAATGATGTTTCATTTTTCCTCACATTATAACCTTCGTATGATTATTTTAATTTGTTTAATAATTAATTTTTTGGGTTACTCATGATGTATATAACCCTACTCTATAAAGAAACCCATCTCTGGATCATTCACTTCTTCATGGGACACCCCTTTGGATGTTCCCACCTTAATGTCCAATTCCACATGCCCTAAATGGTAAATTTAAATTAATGAGTTGCATCATTATTAAATTCCATAAATTATAATTCAAATTAAGATAAATTCTCTTCTGTGAGAATTACCCTTGAGCTTCATGACTCACATTTTATGTTTTTGTTATTCTTGGTGATTCACCTTAACCAACTATATTTTTTTATAAACATGGGTTGGGTTTGTATGGTTATTTCCTTATGTCATTTCCATCCATATATTCCATGTTATGTGACTTGTAACTTCAATTTGTGGAATAAATCCATTTTCTTATTTATTATTCAAAAATTGATTGGATTAAGTTGAATGATTTTCTTACTAAATATTATTATCATGTAATATTGAAATTATATTGATGGTATGAGATTCCAAATATGCTATGAATTTTTTTCTTTTGTATCATGAACATACCTTTCTCGTGTAGAATGCATTGTTCCATTGTTGTCGGACTTAATTATATAGCTTGGTTATCTAGGTGAGAATGTGGTTTTAGGATGTTTATTTGATGTCATTTGATTATATATATTCCTTTAAGTGTGAGGTGCCTTGGTTGACATGGGTTATCTGCTATGTGTCGAGAGGGAACATAGATCCTGAATTAAGGACTCCATGGATGGGCTCGCCATGTTCTGTCAATTATACTAGATGCATTGAGAGTGATACATTTTATTTAGATGTATAGACTCTCCATGGTATATCACTTAGACTCAGTAGTGACGCTAGTCCCCATAGGGATTAATTGAGGATGAACTCATTATTATGATGGCTACACAATGACCAAGGTGATAACCGGTCCCCTATGTGAGATATATGGTATAAAATCAGAGTCACCATGACATGAGTGATACAAGGAAAAAAATATAGGGTTCCTAAGATGTAATTTGTGGAATTCGTTATATTGGATACACTTTTAGAAACCCTTGGGATTCTATATTGATCCACAAAGATGGGATTGGGACTCCACCATTTGATTTTACAACTTTTTCCCGCATTTTATTTGTTGATACTTATTTTTATTTGAGCATGCTAATGTGATGTCATCGATATGTGCCCCCAAGCTAAAGAAGAAGCTTCATGTTTTCCTATCTTTGTTTATTAATTGAAATTTCCCTGGAATACAAATTAAAACATTCATAAGTACTCATTTTTAGACTATTGGATTAGGCAAGAGTAGGTGGTATTACTCGGGTGTTGATTTAGGAACCTTCACTGAGGCATTAACTATTTGTCTGTTTATGGCCCTACATTATTTATTATTATTGAACAGTGTCAGTTATTTATTTCATGAGATGGATCAGCCTTAACACTATGGGTTCTGACTTTCTGATGGTGTATCTCACACCCTTCTTGGGTTACCATTCTCACCCAAGAAGATTTCACAATCACATGTATGGATAAAGGTAATCATCTGGATTCTGATGCTTTATTGATTTTCATATTTAGAAATGACCACATGGTGGAGGACAGAGTCTATTCTCAAGATTCTTATAGTATTAGTTTTTCCCTTTTTTGTATATCTTTCCAGCATGTAGTATATACTTTCATACCTAGCTTTGTGTACTCACATTTTATATAGACGTGTGACACCATGGTCATCATTTTTTATCTATTATTGTTATAAAATTTTCTCTTGTTATTTAATTCTCTTGCATGCTTTATTATTGTAATTATTTTACTTAAATTGTTTCTAATTTATGCTTTTGGTACTTGTTGTTTATTGATAACTTTTTTTCCTTCTCTGGTCTATGAGATCATAGTCCCCCCATAGAGACTCCCAAGGCCCTCACTTCTAGTCATTAGCCTTTCGTGATCAAGGATTTGTGCTTGATTTCTTATGGCCCATCATCTCGGGGCACTATTGAGGGGAAACCAAGGAGAGACTCTACAACATAGTTTAGAACATGTTATTATTGGTATTAAATGGATTCCTTAATTCAATTTATTAGTTGTATGGGCCCTTGTAAATTGAAAATGGTAACTCATATAACTCAAATGTTTAAATAAAATTGTAATGTAAATAATATTTTAAATGTTACTAAATTATATAATGAAAAGTTCATCAATAAATGGATTTTTACTATTACACTCCATAGTCCTTATATTGGGACCTGTGATGTGGAACAATGATCTTTACCCAGACCTGACTTCAGTAGTGGGTATTAGGTAGTGGATTTGTTGTTCATTACGATTGTTCTTGTTACCCAATCTTATCCTTATGAGAATTAAGAGGAGTGTGGCTTATTTATATGAATTGTGGTAATTTTCCTATGTTTATATCTATGATATATTTGTTAATAAATATATTATGAGGTGTTCATTTGGAATTTGGAGAGATATGCCACCATGAATGTCTCTATTTGTGTTTCATGATGGTGGCGACAACCATACTCCATAGGTTATGCGCCTTGAGCTACCAAAAGAACCACTAGTAGTTTAACATTTGGTACCACCCAGTGTTCCTGATATGATTGTTGATTTCCAATTATTATAGGGTTTCTTTCACTCTATACATAACATTCAGGTATCATCGCATCCTGTCATGTCTATGGAAGAGCTAGAATGTGTTTTCCAATAGTAGAATCCACCCAATTTTTCAAGGGTTGGTGGTCCATAGGCTACTGAGTTGTGGCATGAGACTATTTTATCAATTTTAGAGAATCTTGAGACACCTCCTGGGTGGAGTGCTAATCTTTATGTATATACATTTGGGATCTTCTATACATTGTTGGGACGTTCTGAACGATGATGATAATCTTCGAGATATGGTCTAGAGGGATTTCAAATCCAAATTTTATGCCTAATTATCTCCTTATAAGTTGAGATATGAACAGGCTAGTTTTGTTATACATCTAGAGTAGGATGAGATGACCATTATGGATTATTCATTTCACATTATTGAGCATCAATGATTTCTGCATGTGTATCTTACTGATGAGTCATCTAGGGAGATATGCTTTGAGGAAGGTCTCAAGCATTATGTTCAATCACATGTGAACATGTTTTGGTTGACTATTATATCTAATATAGTAAATCAAGTTCTTATTATATAATAAAACATGAGGAAATTTTGGGGGCCTAGAGAATGATAGAACAACTTCTCAATCCAGTGGTTAAGTGTCAGCTAGGAGAAATCAATGTTTTGATACTTCTTATGAGGGTAATTCTATCAAGAGCATGAGTGATAGTAGTTATATATTATATAATTGTTGTGGGATAAATTAAAGTGTGAGGAGTTAGTGTGATAGATACCCCTTCGAGTGCTAAGACTATGGTAGGATGGTTCATATATAAAATTTTTATGGGAACATTCCTCCAGTGTCGAGTGATAGGGGTTCGACGTCAACTCTAGGTTCAGGAGAGGAATTCATATCTTTGTGTAAAGCTCAAATATAGAATACTACAGATCATTGAGGTTGTGGGGTGGCCATGGTTATGGTGTTCAAACACTATTTTCACCTTGATAGTAGCATGGGACTACTTAGGGTAGTCATTCTATTTCTTAAGGATATCGTACATGTTAGATATATTCAGTACAACATATCCTTGAGGAAAGGAGTGCTAGGATATCTACAGTGAGATGTATGATCATAGTATCTTCTACCCTAGTATCATCCCATTTTTATACAGGTTATTCTTATATATTTATATTGGTGAATTATGTAGATATAATTGAGCTCTATTTTTAAATTTCTTGTGGCATAATGAAACTTGATACTTTGTTGGTGATTCGATCAGATAGAAAATTCCAGTGCAGGGAATACCCCCTTGATACTAGTGGGTATTTCATCTTATGGAGTATAATTATTCATGATATGAAGAGCTTTGATTTCATACTAAGAATGGATTTTTTTTCTTATCATGCCTAAAAATATTTATATCATTGAAGGGTAGCATTCACATCACTATAGGGTAGTATGTATATTCACATGGGTGATTGGGTTGTCCGGGTTTGTAGATATGGACCATAACATCATTGACTAGGTGGCGTGTCATCACAAACTACAATCCTTTATCTATAAAATCAGGTAACTCAACAAGATAAAGTCCCTCCATTAGTATATAATTTCAGGGATTTATTTCTAGATGATATTTTTGGTTTAACTCTTGAGAAAGAGGAGGATTTCTCTATCGAGTTAATTCTTGGGGTTGCACTGGTATCCAATCCTCCTTATAGGATGACTACTACATAATTTCTAGAGCTCAAGATGTAGTTTGAGGACTTGGAAGAAAATGGGTTTATATGACCCAGTACTTCACTATGGGGTTCACCAGTCCTTTTCACTAATAATACAGATCGAACCCTTTGGAAATGTGTTTATTTCTAGAAATTTATCTAGTTGACGGTTAAAAACTGGTATCTTTTTCCTCATATGGGTGATCTCCTTGACTAACACAAATGATATTGGGTTTTCTTGAAGATTTATTTTAGGGTAGGATAACACCATGTATATGTTAGGATGATATATATACCTTATACATCTTGTCATTGTAGGTATGGCCTTTATGAGTATCTTGTTATACCATTCAGTCTCATGAACATACTAGTAGTTTCCATGTCAATAATGAAATAGGTTTTCCACTCGTATTTTCACTATTTTGTGGTGGTTTTCTAGAAAAAAAATATTAGTTTATTCTCATGTTCAACATGATCCTTACAAACACATTAACTTCATTTTGAATACAAAAAATAGAATATGTTGTATGATAAGATCATAATGTGCCTCTTCAGGATGGATAAGATTCACTTCTTTTGTAATATTATCTCAGATAAAGTAGTATCAGTTGGACTAGAGATGTTTGGAGCTATAGTTTCTTAAGAGAAACACAAGAACATCCTTGATGTATGGAGTTTCTTGAGGCTAGCAGGTAATTACAGGAATTTCATAATGTACTTTTTACACTTAGTTGTACCACTTATAGGATTGACTAAGAAAGGTGTGAATTTTTTATGGTCTTATACGTATGAGATAAACATTTAGGAGATAAAATAGAGGTTGAATTCAATGTCGATCATGATTCTTCTATATCCATGAAGAAGTTATACATTATATTACAATTCTTCATGTATTGGGTTTGGAGTATTTCTGATGCAGGAGGAGTGGGTAGTGGTGTATAGGTCTCGTTAGTTAAGGCCACATGGGAGTAACTACCCAACATATGATCTCTTGCTGAACATTTTTGTTCATACCTTACTCTTTTAGACGAATTATTTACTGGGAGATAATATTTTGGTGTACAAAGACCACAATATCCTTAGGTTCATGTTTACACATATAGACTTAATTCTGAGGTAATAAAGGTGTGTGGAATACCTATTGTATCTTGACATTGAGATTTCATATACACATGGAAAGGGAAATTATGTTGTCAGTGCACTAAGCAATAGGACTCTGATATAGTAAGATCAAGAGGCCAGTAGAGAGTGGAAGCTTATGGCCTTACTTTTAGAGGTTCACATAGATGTGCAGGATAATCATGGGAAGACTTTTATCTCGTATATGGTATTTAATTCCACATTTCTAGATTGGATGGGGACTAGAAAACTATAAGAATCCAAGATATTTTCCTATGATATAACATGATAGGTGAGGACCTACCTCGCCATTAGACCACCATTCAGGATGAGATTCTATGTATACATGGTCGTTTTTGGGTTCCGGCTGACATACACAATGAGATGATGTGGAAATTCCATCCCTAATCTTGGGAAGTACATCCCATAATTAACAAAATGTGTCATTGCTTGCATCATTAATATTTTTGGTTAAGAATGCAGTGGGTGGTTGCTAGTTTTGTCAGTAAGTGCTCCACATGTCGCCATTTGAAGGAGGAACACCAGTGACTAGATGGTTTCTTACAACATTTATCCATTCTTGAGTGGAACTGGTGTGATGTTGTGATGGATTTCATGACTAGGATTCCAATGTCGACATGTGGAAGTTTTGTTTTATGGTTTAATATAGAAAGTCTCATAAAGGTAACACATTTATTTTTAATTAGGGAGACCATCTCAGTATATGATCTTCAGAAACTTTATATCTGGCAGATTGTGCACCTCCACGGGGTTCCTTATACCATTGTATCAGATAGGGATGCCTACTTTGCATATTGGTTCTAGAAAAATATTATATTAAGAATTAGGTACACATGTGATTTTGAGAATGGCATACCACCCATAGATTGATGGTCAGCCAGAGTGCATAATATATGTTCTGGTGTACATGTTTAGAGAATGAGTTCTCAATTTTGGGGGTTCTTGGGAGATGAATATACCCCTTATTGAATTCTCCTACAAACATCACTACAATAAGAATATATAGATGTAAACTTATAAGGATATTTATAGTAAGCTAGGTTTATCACATATGTGTTGGTTAGAGGGAGAAGAGGTAGTACTTTTTGGACCACATATTGTGTCGAAGACTTCGAAGAAGGTCTAATTGATCAAAAATTTTGATTACTACGGCATACTATACATAGAAATCCTATGTCTTTTTTCATCAATGAACTCTAGAGTTTGAGGTCATGGATTGGGGTTTTTTCCATATATCTTGGAGGTTGTGGCACAAATGGATAGGGAGAGAGGGTAAGATTTTTTTGTGATAAATCAAGGCATTCAAGATTATATAGGGAGTCTGGATGAAAACCTATCGGTTTTAGGTACCTTAAAGGTATTGATCCATACATGACTTCTTCTATATATCTCAGATGCACTATTATCACTCATTCTTATCTCATAATATTTATCCATAAGAGGTTGAGTTGAGGGTAGATGCATCCTTCAAGGAGTTTACTATACATATCATTGATTAGGGCATAAAATCTCTCTAAGTAAGGTCTGTTACTTTAGTTTGGGTGTTATGGTAGCATTCCCATGTATAGGATGACACCTTGGATACAAAGAGGAAAATATACATACTCAGTGGAATGAACTCTTTTCAAATGATTTTCCATCATCATAATAGAAACATAGGAATTATTTGTCTTGAGATGGGAAGATTATACGATTCCAGGTTTTACTTGAGTAACAGATCTTTTGAATTTTGATTTAATTTCTTTTATTTTGACCTAATGAGATTACCTAGTGAGGATATGGAAAAAATAGCATGTTTGAGGCTTGTTCAAATCTAGAAGCCTTGGTTTTTTCAAAATAGAGTTATGCATCACACTTAGTAAAAATTATGACACATAGGCTACATGGTTAGTAAAAAATGTGTGGAGCATTTCATAGATTAGAGCATTGACACATTGTTTGATGAAACCTTGCAACCAAGGTTTCATGCCCATGTGGGGGCTCTATAGTTATTAGAAGAAATAGAAACATAGTTTTCATACAGCTTCCCAAACCATGCACATAACTGAGCGGGGTCCCTCCATGGATAGTTAAGGGTCTATGGTTGGAACACTGTTTGGCCAGCCATGCATCCAAACCATGTGACCCTATGATATTGAGTAAAATTATCAAATTTATCTTTAAATTGTTTATTTTCAACCCACACTCTTCTTTCTTATTTCTATTTGTGGGGGGTCTTTTTCTCTCATTTTATATTTTATTCAAGCCTAACCTAGGATTTGGTGCTGATTCCTTATCTGACCTTTGATTCTAGAGTCATTCATCCTGTTGGATCTGTGTTAGTGAGTTCTGTATTAAATTTTCATCTTTCTTTATATTTTGTTGGAATGAAAGATTTTTTTTCTAAAAGATAATATTTCATACATCTTGTGTATTCGATTATTCTTCTATTTTCTTCTGATATAAGACTATTTAGGAGTTGATACTTGATTAGTGTTCTACCATGGGTATATGATATGTGGTTTATACCTTTTCCCTCAAATTCTAGTGGTTTTATGTATAGTTTATTTTGTTCCACATGTCAGACCTTCCAGAAATGATCTTAAAATTAATTTATTGCCTTGATGAAATTGTTGGAACCATGATAACTTCCCCACTTAGTATCATGATGTGTATGGAGGTTGTAAACCTCAACCCAGACCACCTGTGAGGTATGTTTATGTATCTTCCCCTTGTTATACCTCCCCTTTGGAATGTGTGATGGATTTCCATATTAGTATGATAATTAATGATTTAAATGAGTTAATATGAGAGTAAATATACCTCATCTATATAATATTACATGTACTAATATGATTAAATGGTTCAAAATGAAAATATGGAATTAGTTGGATGAACTCAGGCATTGTATATGAATATGAAATAAACTATAAAATGGGTTAATGAAATGGTTATGATCATATTGAATTCCATGTACATTTATACTCTTTGGATTTAGAATTATTTACAATTCCATGGACATTTCTACTACATGGATTTGGGGTTATATTGGATTCCATGGAAATATCAACTACACAGATCCAGCTTAAATGGGATGCATGGGACATTACTACTCCTTGTATTTGTCCATTGCATATGAAACATGATTACGTTGCATTGGACATGAAGTATACCTTTAAAATTTATACTCCATAGATTTTACATAGTAGGAATCACATTGTAATACACTTCATATATCAAAGTGGATATTTTATCATGATTTAAAGTTAGCACATATTTATGGTTTCTTGTTTACAATGAATGTTAGTTGTCAGGATTGTATCAAACCTACATGTATCACAGCTACTTATTTATTTACATTATTTTTATATATTTCACACTCCTTATATACACAAACAGGAAATGCTATATACAACATTGGTGGAGTGTTGATAAGTGTCATCTCACACCTTGTTGTGGCCCCCATTAGGTACCTGGATATGCATAATGAATGCAAGCAGGGATCCAGGAAAGAAACCACTTTTTGATGTTTTATTGATTATTATTTAGAGCATGGGAGCATAGGAGTATAGGAATAAGCTATGATCATGATGATATGTAGAGATAGTTGTTTTTTTATTTTTTACTTTTGATACATGTATTAACATAGATTCACATTCCATATATTTCCTATAATTTCTTATAAATACTTGACATAATCATTTTTTATATGATATTTCATGGCCTTGGTTTATTATTGTAGTATTATAGATATTTTATCTCAAGCTACAGGTTATTTGATATGACACTTCTACTATTTTTTTTATTACACCGATGTGCAACAATATGATTATGAGGTTATATCTCCCCGATATACCACCTTAGACCCTCCCTGCTAGTCGAAATCCTATGGCCTACAGGGAAACGCACTTGAGGCCATGTGATCCACTAACTCAGGGCATCGTTTAGTGGACTCCAAGTCATGATATTACACAACATGTCTTCTAGAATCTTATTTTTAAGATATATATATAATATAAACATATATTTTTTAAAAATAAATTCATATTACTATATCTTTGAAAAAATCCATTCTAATATATCCACTATAATTCGTACAAAATTAATATAAATATTCATTTGTAATAGTGTATTATAAATTAAAAATATCAAAAAAAAAATTAATTAACTATGAAATATATTTATTAAAAATGAATAATCATATTTTTTTTCTTCATATTTTTTGGGATGTTGTAATATCTACCACAAACAACTACTTTAATGAATAAATAATGACTACCCATAATGATAATTTTCCCTATAAATAACCACAAATTATATTCCCTCATGTCATACAAAAAAATTACATTCACATCTAAATTAATATTATTCTTTATATAATTATTTTTGTGGGATTATTTTCATGGTGGAATGTAATGATGCACATTTCAATAATATGGTTTTGTTTTATACTTGTCATTATTATTGTATTGTACTTGTTTTGTTCTTATAGATTTTATTTATTATCAATATATAACATAATAAAATTAATTTATTTTTCATACCATCACTATTATTTTATTTTATATAATTTATTATGAAAAAATTAAAATAAAGGAAAAGATAATAAATTCTATAAAATGGGTTACTTAATTCTTCCCTATACAGAAATTGCATCCTATAAATTCTTTAGTGCATAAAAAAAATAGAAAATATCACTACTTCCTAGAAATTTAAACATTTAAATGGAGTCCCCATGCATATAACTCCTTCATAACCAATATTCAATGGATTATTCCACAATAATTCCTTCCTATAATAAATAACAATATCATATCACTATTGATCTAATAATAATTTCAATATAATTTAAATATTGTGAAAAAAAATTATAAATTCACAGAACCCCAAAATTTCCTTATTTTATCGAACCAAAATAGAGGGAATCCATGAAGTGAAACAATACATTAAAACATGTTCAAAATCATCCAATTTATTTCTAAATATAATTGTGCAAGTTTTGGTCTAAATTTGTGAAAACAATGATGCAATTTTGCAAAATTGGTATTTCAAAAATATAGTTTTGAATTTTTTAAATAAAAATGATTTATATAAAATAATATCATATAATAATATTTGATAATTTCAAAATTTGATTCATTCAAAACATTATAATTATTTCCAAAAAAATTAAAATTAATTACATATATGTTTCTTAAAAAATATCCATTTTTTATAGTTTATTTAAAATCATTCAATGCATTATACTCACATAACAGTGTGAAATATTTGAAAACACCTTAATAATATCTTCTATGTTAAGAGAGATTGAAATATTGAGATTTTAAATATTATCATTAAAATACTATATCTATTGGAATTTTGTGGTGTTGAATAAGTTTTTCATTTTATATGTAACTTTCAGCGGGTGATTTGAATGTTAGAATATGTATTAAAATAATTTGAACATGATTTTAAAAAAAATTATTACAATTCAATCATCGGGTAGCGATAAAAAACGTGTGAATGATTTTCATACCTATATAATGGTAAATGATCTATAATCTGATGAAAACAACATGAAATGAATCATCAATTACCAAATTATAACATGATTAACCTTTTTATAATTACTCCTACATGATTATCCTTATTTCCACCCTTCAACTATAACCAATGTGAGTAAACATAATATGAAATAAAATAATATGAAACTATCCTATGTAAAACTAATACTTTATACTTCAAAACCTATAATTTAAATAATATAACCTAAAATTTAACCTAGGTTACGCCATGTTTTATCCACCAATTACCATATGTAACAAACCATAAAAACATTATAAAATGTTCCTAACAAAATTTAAAAACTAAAAATTTGACAACCATTAATCACATGGTCTTCTAAAAATCAACTTAACTTATATCCCCAAATGTTTTAAGCAAAATAATCATCAAAATATTTATTTTTATTTTCTAAACCCAAAATGTTTCTAAAAGATAATTACATAAGCTCTAAAAAATAGCACAAAAACATTCTCCATAAAATATGGTAAACACCTTGATATAAAAAAACCATCAAATGATTTTCTATAAATATGGCTTAATCATAAATACAATAAAAAATATTTAAATCAATTCCCAAAAAAACATGAATCACCATATCACCGAATCACTTTTCAACTTATATGGTCAACTATACATTTCAACTTATATTACCAAAAATCATTCAACATTGTCATCAAATAAACATAAAAACTTTATTACAAAAGCACACTTTAATACCAAAGGTTTTCTATGCCTTATATTCCAAACATCGAACAACCTTATTCCAAAAAAATTTAATTACCATAAAATCAAAAAACATACAAAACTTATGGGTTATATATACCTAAATCATGTAATATTATTAAAACCTAAAAAATATAAATATATATAATCAATTACCGTAAAATATTTTCATATAATACTTCAAAGTGTAGATTTTCCTTTGATTTATGATCACCTAGAAGCTTATTATCCTGATAACCTCCTAACATCAAAATTTATCTATACGCTGCTCTAATACCAACTCTAACAACCCAAAAATAACAATCCCATAATTAAAATATTTATAGTAAATATTGTATCAAATATTTACCAATGATCTTTTATGTAATATTTTTAGAGAATTAAGATAAATCCCTTACAGAACATAACCCAATGTTTTCCACCAACTTGACATTTTATCCACTAAATTGAATCCTTTAAAATATACATCTACTTTATTTAGTGTTAAAATATAAAAACAAAATATTTGATATCATAATCATTCCTTATAAACCTTAATCCCAATAAAAATTATTTAGAACTATTTGATGAGCAAAAAAATCTCAATAATGGGTACATATGAAAGAAAAGAAAATCTAATAACCCATTGAAAGACTTACAACCCCATGAAAATATATTCTATTTGAACAAAAACCATTGAGATAATAAAATATCTCAAAGTTAATTTAATGTAGGAAACAAACATATTTTAAAAAAAATTACATAAAATAAACTCATAAGAAAACAAAAATGAAATATAATGTTCATGGAAGTTAACTGTAAGACCTTCAGGACTTAGGAAAAATAATTTTCTTAAAGTAAAATCATTATCCTTTAGAATATCATAAAATTTCATTCGACCATGGGCTCATCATCTAATCTTATTAAATAAAAATATTTATATTAAATACCATAGATGATCCATGAAGGTTTTGGTAAGAAATAATATTTTTAATTTCCCTTACAAGTCATCCTTATAAATACCCTTCCAATGGAATAACTTCATCAATTAGTTCTCATATTAATTCTCTATAGAGTAAATCATTACTCAATGTCGGAGGATATATTTGATCCCCACCCATCATTACTTATAATTACCAAGTAATATAACATGAATTAATGAAATGGAATCATTTATTACACCATAGAATGAATAAAACTAATTAAAACTTATATTTAAACCCATAAACACAATATTTTTTAGATAATAGATAAAAACAAAATCAATTTAAAAGAATATAATAATCAATTACTATTTTGAAGGAATCTGAAATATAATAAAAAAATATCAATGAATTATAATAATTATATATTTAAATACTTTGGTAAAAAATTATAGTAATAATTAACAACATAAAATTAAATTTTTTTGAATAAATCTCTCATACCTCAAGTCTCAACCCGCTTCACACATCCTCAAATTTCTCAAATAATAAAATTATAAAATTATTTATTTCATTAGAACCTTTTTTTATTATCATTATTATCATTTTATATATTATTTTTTACTCATTTATTGAATAACCTCTTTTGGCACTGATAACTTTGATGTTGTTCAATCCATATTTCTAAAACATATTTTTTATTACAGTAAACATCAATGATCCTTGTTCAATTGTTCTGTATGCCCATATGGAAAATGTCTTTAATTATTTATGTGTTTTTTAAATTTCATATCATTACTATGATTACAATATTAGTTTCAACAAACCAATATACTATAAATATTAAATATGATTTCCTTTCAATTAAATAATAACAATTATAGAATAGAATCACTAAAGTATGTGATTGGACTGACCCAAATAAGAATGTACTATAATAGAATATTGATTTAAAACCATATATATTTAAGTAGTATATTTTTACTGTATAATTATACCTCCCTGAAATTCGATTTTAGTAAAGTTATAAATAAACTTCAAGAAGATTTAGAAGAAGATTGTTCAGAAAATAAATAAACTATATGATAATACTTGCATTTCATAGTAGAATATTTCCTTAATCATTAAAATTTTAATGATACCATAAGAACTAATTCTTAAAAAAAGACACGTATATTGATTCCATGAGATAGAATATTTGTAGAATATAGACATGAAACCAAAATATAGAAGTTTGGAAAAGGGTTGATTTAATTCCCTTTAATAGAAAAACTCAATAGTATTTCACATAAATAATTTTCTTTCTAAGGGTTATGCGTATGATTTAAAAATAGTATATTGATCATAAATAGTAATGGGAATTTATATCCATTATATATTCAAACATCATTGCTTTCATATTTATGTATAAAATATAATTAAAGGGGATTCCTATAGTTTCCCAATAAAATATAATTTCCTAATCATTATCATTATTAATAAACTCAAGTTTCAACCATATTCAAATAAAAAATATCATATTATAACTCATTTAATTAGAATTTTCATAAATTCATATCCATAATCCATGTATATCTCTTACACTATAATCTACATATTTCAAAACCCTTTGAGATTTGAGTTATTATACTTTTTGTTATCCTAAATTAACACTTGACATTTATTATTTTTCTAATTTAAAATACGATTCATATCAATATGTATTTTTTCTATTATCATGATAATTGGATAATATCATGGATTATCCTTTTATTTTGAATATGATAGGTCAAAAACTTATATATTTTCCATATAATATTATTACATTGATTGAATTATTTTTCATATGATATTATATGAGTTAAGATACATTATGAAGTAACTATATATGGTTAGATTACAGAAAAGGGGGGTGAACTAATGATACCCTTTTATAAATTCTATATTTCTAATTCAACCCATGTGATCTTCTAAGATATTGATTCACTCAATATGTGTCTCTACAACTTACCTAAATATTTTATAAATATAAAGGCACTAGAAACATCAATTTTTGTATGGTTTTTCCTTGATGTGAGAATATAAATCTTATTGTAATTAGTTAGTCCCCTAAAAATTAGATTCTCAATAATAAAAAAAACTGGTAAAACTAAGAGAATTTATAGTATCATCAATATAGAATCACATTTTTCTTCTGCTAAATTACCATTCGAAATCACTTATTCTCGATTCATAATATAAATAATGCTTTAACCAAAATTAGAAAGATAACATATATATTATTGTTTCTTTTTTAAAACTTGATATAGATATTTATCCATAAGCCTTATGAACCAATAAAAAGTTACATTCTAGATAATAATAATAATCTTAGAATGAAACTGAATAAGAAATTATAATTACATGTTAATTGGTCATGTACACTTCTTAACATATTAGAAGTTTTAATATCTAATTCATCACAATTTACAATTAGATACAGTAACATATAATTGTTCACATATTTTACAAGTAATATAACTTGTAAATTATATTTGTTTCATTATCATAATTAGTTAATATCTAAATAATTATTGTCCTGGTATCTCATCTTCTTCTATAAATTCAAATCCTATAATATAGTCCCACTGAAATAAAATGTTGGTCTTTCTCACTTCTCAATTAATTATTAAAACCAAGATATCTTCATATTGCATTCACACTAGCTCTATCGTAAAATCAATAGTACAAAATACTTCTCATATAACTCTTTTACATAGATTATCTTTATAATATTCATTATTTCCTAAACTCATTTGTAAAAATAATAGTACACAATACTATCATCTTGCTGACCTCCCCAATGAACAATTTCTAAATTCTACTTAATATAGCTTCATCAAACTCTTCTATTTATTGATTATTGTGAACTCTAGTTCACAGTTTTTTATATGTACCTATCATATATTAATTTAAATTCATTGAATGGTTCTTATTAAAAATATGAAATATTTCATGGGCTTTTCACTATATAGTATGTGGACTATTCCTTCATTAATGTGTATTACACAACATGGACTTCTCAGTTGCTTTATGTAAATCAGAGTGCATGATAAACTCTCACATATCTACCTGAAACTATAAAAGTGTGGGTTCCTTCATGAAGACTTTACACATTACATAGACTTCAATCTCATATATATATATATATATATATATATATTCGTTTATACAAAGTGTAGACATAGGTGTATATAAGACAATGATTTCTCCTGTAAATTCAAATTAGAATTGATATCTCATGTTCTTTATAATCTCTCTATCTCTCTCTATCTCTCTATTTATTTTTGTCAAATGTAAAAATAATGTAGACAATGGGTATTTAAAGATTATTTTTACTGCCTTTATCTTCCAAAAATCCCACTAAGTATCTCATTATTTCATGGATCTAAATATTATGGCATTTAGACTTTGCAAGAAAATATTTGTTTTCTATAACTTTCATGCACTTAATTCTATAAATTTTATTATAAGGACCTGGCCTTAAATATGACATAATCTTGAATTTAGTTAATAATTCACATTGAGGATCTTTTCAGGTTTAGAGTTTTCGAGAATTAGGCTATAACTATTACATTACAACTAGAATATTAGATGTAGACACTTATGCTCCGTATCCATTTCTTCATAAAATAAAAACTCTTGAAAAAAAGTGTCATTTCTAGTTCCATGTTTTAGGTAGAAAGAATTTTCCTTGATCCCATCCTTTATCCTATTCATCTTTATGTCGTACGAAATACATTTCAAAAACATGGTATGAGAATTAAAAGCTCAGTAATGATTATAAAATAAAGAAATAAATCATTAGTCCTTCAATACATACCAAGAATAAGATCTATAACATACCTCATAAAATCATAAGATTGATGAATAACACATAGAAATCATAAATCATTAAGGTAACTTGTGTCATCCATATCATACTTACAATGTTGTAATCACAGCTACATAGGGAGTTACGTTTGGAATACCCATCACAGTATATTCCCTAAATCTCTTTAGAGAATCATTAAAGTTTACCTCCGTAAGGTTACCCAATGAATTGGAAAGCTATCTCGGGCTCACCCGCCCTCAGTTTATCATGGAACCACCAGTATATGTAAACATTACCCAAGTACCTTAACATATTCACAACACATAAAACAAATATAAAGTAAAGATATCATTTCCACATTTCAATAAAAAAAATATATCATCTAAATATATTGAAATAACTAATCATTTATCAAAACCATTTTCAATACCAATATATGTAAAATAGTATATGTTATTTAATTTACATTTAAAAAACGCTATGGATTGTTAAATAAGACAAATGTCAAATAATACTCGTGGCAGTGAAAATTTTGTTGTCACCGCGTACATTAAAAACAAACATTCCTTTTTGTCATTTAGTATAATGATTAATAGAAAATATATTCCTTTTGAATAAAAGAAAAATTTGAAGGGTTTTATTCAACGTATAAAATAAAGTCTTGTATAAATCAAAGGATTCCTCAATGAAAGGAGATTGATACGAAGTCCCTTACCACGTGTCTGACATGACCCGTTCGTTATTTAATCTCCTGAATAATAAAATAGTTATAATTGAAAATTGAATTGGAACCTTTTTCAAGTTTATTATTACTTTTATATCACTTATAACTTTTCTATAACAATTAATTAATTATTTGAGTTCATATCTAACATTTTTTGGATGTTCAAAAGTTGAGTTAAAAATGAACTTGTTATAATTATAAATTGTCCTTGTGGTTGAAATTCCATTATCTATAGAATGATATTCATGATTTATATATCCTATATATCATATATATCCAGTATATATATATGTATAGTAGTCCATATCATTAAGATATTTGAAAATGAAATTCACCGTTCATGGTGATGGTAAGATGTACGTACGCATGAACGCTACATCCATTTCATTTTTTCATTTTAAAAGGAATGGAAACCAAATGATACGTAGGTACATTATTATTCTAGTATAATTTCATATTTTATATACATTATTTATGTTCATTAACACCATCCTTTATACATACCATGTATGTTATGAATGAGTCGTATCCCGTTGAGGGGTCGGTAGTCCGCACTTCCTCAAATTAAATTATCGTATTTACCCATTATGGAAACCATAAAGTTGTTATATAAATAAAAAATAAACAAATATAGAGGAAATATAAATATAATATGTATCTCATATAAATAGAGTGCAATCTTAATGTCCAACATAAGAGGTGGTAGGAGAATATTGAATAATCATCGTTTCGTGAAGCAGTAGTTCGTCGTTTACATAAACAGTATGTTCTTTACCCATTACACGGAAGTGTGTGTAAGTTTAGTTAAAATAATTATAATATAAACTACATAGTATGTTTAGGATACATTTTTGGTTATAAATAGATGAATAAAAAGATTTTATGGGGTTTGATATGTAATATAGATGAAAAGAACTTAAGAGAAGATGTTACCTTTAAATCGGTAACTCCCTTTGGTTTGAACCAAAATAATTTATTGAAGTACTTTCTGCCTAAGGTAAGGCTTATAGGTAGAATAGAGGGATATTGATATCTTATTTGGGTAGTGTTTGGACGAGCCAAGGGGCTTTAGAGGTGTGAGTAATGGGTTTGAGTTGATGGATTTTTATAAGGGGGAGGAGGGCCTCTTTAGGAATGTTTTAAAATATTATTTTATTTTAAATTTATTTTCTATTTAAAAAGGTCCAAAACTCATTAATATATAATATAAGATTAATATTTTTTGAAATAAAATAATCCAATAAGAATTTTACAAGTTTCTTATAGTATTTTAAATTTTATAATCTAATTTTTTTAAAGCATTTATTGATAAGGTAATAGTTGCATCATCATTATGTCATAAATAATTTTATTTATTTGATGTCTAAAGATTTTAAATAAAATACCATAATTTATTAAATCTTTATATATTTCTAATTAATATTTATATTCTAAACGATAACTTATATAACCCAACATAAAAAATTTTTACTAAAAGATAAATGTTTATGTTATTTTCTCCTTACTTTAAATTATTTAATATAAAGTGTCATTATCACTCCCAAGTGGCTCCACGATGTCCAGAAATAGGACCAAGGATTCTCATGGTTGGAAAGGTATCATCCAACAGGGTTAGGAAAATTGTAAGGGTAATTTAATATTATTATGAAATTATTTTTCACCATTATTTATCAAATTAATTTTTTACTCATGGTAAATAAAATATTTACTAATGTAAATATTCGTAATGTCTAAAAATAAAAGTTACCTATTATCATAATTTTGACATACTAATTCCAAATATGGAATCCAGTTTTTTCAAATTCAAAGTGGTGGAAATTAAATTAAAATTAATTCCCGTTGTCAAAACAAAAAAAAACATGTTTTTAAGAAATAATAACTATCGAAAGCTTTATCTTTTTTTATGTCGTATTTAAGTGTGAAATTACTTACAATGACCAAAATTGGATTAAATGGTAAAAATATAATCTAATTACACTTTTAAACCAATTAAAAAGATAATCTAACCATATAAATAAATTAGATTAAATGGCAGTTTGGAATTAAAATACAGTATTTTTCACTATTTCATTAAAAAATTAACATTATCAGAAAAATACCAATTTTTCATCCAATGTAAATTGTGATGTCACTATTCTAAAGAAGAATATTATTTTTCCAAATATAACATATAAAAGTGACAAAAACTATATTTAATAATGGTTTTCTATCAAAAGGTGGAAAATCAACCCTTTAAAGAATATTAGAGTATTTAGGCTAAAAATTGGATTCATTCCCATTTTATGCTTCTAACTATTATTGGATAATTATAAAAACATTTAATAAACATTTGTAATAATTTTTTTGTTAGTTATGTTCATTGTTTCCAATACAACAACTATGCATTAACTACTATTTAAAATAATAATATTATATTATTATTTTTCAATATAACTCAATGTTGTGTGCAACGTAAGATTTCAGAGAAACATGTTGTTGCATGTCAGGTATGCCATCAAACATAGCACCCCCTTTAAAGTAAAATTAATATTTAATTCACAAATATTATTGGGTATGAAAATATTAAATTTATTTATTTACCTAGGATGATAAATTGATTGTATTCTATATAAATTTGTGAGAGATATAGGTATAAAAAATTGTTTTATTTATGTTCAAACCCTAGTCATTTTCATCAATATCTTCAGCGATTCATGACTTTATTTATGGATCACTAATCATTTTTTAGATATAGATGAAACTCAGATTTCATTACATAAACTCGTACATTCCTTTAAACTCGTCAGGACACAAACCTTAGGCACTTCTATTGAATCAAATTTGGTCTCACATGGAAGATCACAAACAATATATATGTTTGGAAATAAGGTTGGTTATTCATTAAAACCATAATTAGATATAAAGGGATGATATTTATTTCCAAAATGAGAAACTATTTTCCCTTTAGATTTATATTTCTTCAGGTTTCACCATTTATTTTAAAAAACTATGCATCTTTGGTTTGGAATGATATCATTCTCTATAAAACATTATTCTTAGATGGAAAGGGAATCATCATATTTTACAAAAAAAATATTTCATTCTTATTTTCCAAATAAGTATTATTATTTATATAAAATTGATATGGATATATGATCAAGCATTCTTTAGGTATATATTCAATATTCTTCATGTGTGATGTCTCATTCTTCACAATATCATTTTCAGCACATGTAACCACCTGTACTTTTCCTTTGTTCTTCAATAGTTATTTCTTTTATAAGCCACAATTTCATAAATTTATTAGTTATATGCCATTATATTTTCAACTTCCACACAATTATTTAGAAGACCTTGGGAAATCCTTTTTAGAAAAACTATTGTGAAATTTACATTTTTTATCTTAGATGAATTTATACAAATCAATCCTACAATTATTCTCATGGATTGATTCCATATTTTGTCATATTGATTATTTTGTATTTTATGCTCATGTAAAATTTATAATATTTCCGGATATTTCATTTTCTTCTATAATCAAATTGTTATCTATTTTTAGTTGTGACAACATTGTTAACTTTTTCATTGACTTCTTAGGTTTAATTTTCCAATATTTCTTCTTATAGTTCACTCCCAACGATGTATTTATTACATTTATCACCTAAATCTACATATGTATTGGTATTATATACATATTAGTATATTATTTTCACTTAAATGGTCTATATAATCATTATTCATAACCAGAGACACTTCCATTGTATCAATTGTAGAATTTATTCATGAATTAAAAGTTATTCTTGATAAGAAAATCGTTCTTAGTGAAAGTTAATGTTGTCTGATATAATTTATCATTCCTTAAAATATTCTTTCAATAAATTTATACCTTATATAATTTTTATAGACTATAATGTTTTTTCAAAAATTAGTTTCCATATTTATAAACATCTAATGGAACCAAAATTAGAAAACAAAAATTCTTCTTTTACTAATAAATTTAGTTTTTTCAAATTTGTTTCCTTATTGTTCTTAGACAATATATTACTTATTTTGAGAAATAATTTTAGTGATTATCTTCCTGTACATTAATTTATCCAACATCAATGTGGTTGATGGATTTCTTAACATTATTATCTACTCATATTTACCTATATTTTAAATAGAAACATGTACTGGTAGATAAACTTGGATTAATACAAACTGAATTAACTTATTTATCGGTTGTATTTTTTCAAGAGTTTATTGTAGGATGATCGTGAGATGATTTCAGAAAATATGTGACACTTATATTATCCCTTATTGGGACAATATTATCATAAATGGTTTTTTTGGAATCACTTCTTTTTAGGAATTTGAATGGTTTTGGATTTTATAGATCCCAAATTTTATAACTTCACCCCAAGTTCAATACACTTCATGTTAATTGAGTTATTTTCCTCCTCAAATGATCTCAAAAAACCTTATCATTATCTATTTAGATTATAAATATGTTTTACATTCATTTTATTACTTATTTTAATGATTTTTCAAGTTATCCTACTCTTTTTTCTTTAACCTTTATCTGATTATCTTTTACATTCACAAAAGTTTTAAATAGATTTGTTAATACATGGATTACTTCTCCAAAGACTGGATTGTGACATATTTACTAAAAAAATATTTTTAATTATTATTTAACCATATAAATATGTTTTTTGATAAGTTATATAGATTATTATTTTACTTCAATAATGTATGTGATAGTGTTTCATCTTTAGAACTTCTTAGCTAATGCATTCTCTCTTTCTACAAACTACACTTCTAATTATGCATTTTTATCATGAAGTTCCATGAAAATACTAAATATATATGTGACTACTTATTTGGGAACATTATTAAAATTATCCTTGAAGTTAAAAAAATATCACTAAGTGATTCATTAAATTTACCTTCATCATAGATTGAACTATATTCATTTCAAGAATCATAATTAAAAAAATTATAAATACTTTTATAAATATAATTAACTTCATCTAGTGGTGTCGCAAGTTTTTTATTTCAATTTATCCACAGATTTTTTTTCACTTTATTATATCTACTTTCATAGTTCAGATTTAAACTTATATTTTTTTATAGATATTGATTACTAATTTATTCGATGACTTAGGCATCTTGAAATTTTTATTTGTGTTCAGATATTTTAGAGGAAATCAAGATTATCTTTGATACCATTTGATGTTCCCAAATATGTTTAGATCAATGAGTGGGTGTGAATCATTGATAAAAATTTTTGGAAAATTTTATTTTAATTCATCCTCTATGATATGTTATGATTATTATCCACTCAATATGTTTCTCTTAACCTTACCTAAATGTTTTTTAAAGTAAAAGGCATTGGAAATGATAATTTTTACATGGTTCAGCCTAGATGTAAAAACCTACTCCTTATTGTGATTTTTAAATCCCCCCAATATTATATTATATACTATGGACACAGGTTGTTACACTAGGAACATTCTCAGTCCCATTAGTATAGAGTTAAACTGTGGTTATTCATGATCCCCACTGCAAATCACTGCTTTTCGAGTATTATAACGATGTTCAAACTGAAGAAAGAATTATTGCCTTTAGATCATGGTTTTTTCCGCACCCCTTGATATAGATATCCATCTAGAAGAAATTTCAATAAATAGAACTAAAAATTCACACTTACACTATTTTTTTCCTTACATTGACTATGAAAATCAAACTATATTAATGTTAACCATGTACAAATATGTATATATCAGAATATGTAACTATTTTATTTAACTCACTTTACAATCAGATGATGTAACTTCTAAATGTTCAGATATTATTCATGTATCAAAACTTAAAAAATGGAGAGTTTCTATTTCTCGCTATTATATAGCTTTTAGAAAATTATTTATTGGGTATCATTAAATTTTCATGAACTTCAACACTTGGAATATCGGTACACTAACTTAAAATATTGGTCTCAATCACTTCTAAATTAATTATTTGACCCAAGATATATCTAGAACAAATACATGCTAGAACTATCTTGAAATAATTATTTTCAAAATCTTCTCATGAAAATAAATCACATACAACAGCTTCACATGATTTTTTGTAGTATAAAAACATTTTCATAACAAATAGCACACAGTATTATCTTTAGGAAATATTCTATAGTTAAAATTTTCAAAATTCCACTTCTTACATATTTGTTATCCTATTATATATAATGTCATCTTTAAACCCTATTTACTATATTTTTTATACCTAAAATATATTTATTTAAGTTCATTTTATTAATCTCCATGAAAATATGAAATATTTCATGGTCTTCTCACTCTTTCTTTTTGTAACTAAAGAGTACACAAAGGCTTCCTTTATGAAAGTGTATAACACATCACAAACTTCTCAATAGATTCACAAAAACCATAGTGCATGACATCATCTCACTTTTCTTTATAAAACTATACAATCATAGCTTCCTTCATATAGGTGTAATGTAACACACCGAGATTTTACGAGAAGTAATCTGTTAAATTTATTTGATTTCTTGTGTTTTATGGTACATCAAGATTAACTTGCACTATACGCAACACCGTATTATCTTGAAGTATACACAACACTATTCTTGGATTGTGTTACACACAATTTCAAGTTCGTTTGATAGAAGTTATTCTACGAAACATTAAGTAAAGATTTCGTTTAATGTACAAATGAAATAAGTTTTGATTATGTTATACACAACACTAAAGAAAGAATTCACTACACGCATCCCTGACTTGGCTTGCATTACACGCAATCAAGACCTTCTTCGATAGCGTGTGTGGTACGCAATACCGAGTTTCACTAAACGTGATATTATTATAATATTATTATAAACTAGCCGTTATGAATAGTAATACATACTTTTTGAAATTTTATAAATTATATATTTCAAAATGGACTTCATTTTTGGATTCAGAATATCGAAATTGTCCTAGGGTGATTTTTTGGTATTTTTCTGAAAACTTTCAATTTTTGATGAATAGTGAAAACACTGGGTTACTATTTAAAAACCAACTATTTATTTAAATAATTATTTATTTATTTTTTTTTTGAATTTATTTTAGGTACAAATTGATAAATAATACCTATATAAGTTCAATGTAATTCATTGGAGTCATTTTATTTTAATTTTAGATATATAAAAATTTTATTGAACTTTTCACCGTCTTTTACCCACCCCCTAGGATAATTTGAAAATTTACATAAAACATAATTTTACTGCTTCTGTGAGTGGAATTTTAAAAATCCAAGAGACATGGTTAATATCAAGGAGTAAAATGTGGTTCAATAAGATAAAAATAATTTTTGGTGAATAGTAACTTTTTTACTTTTATTTACCACGGTTAAAATTAAATAGGGTAATTAATGGTAAAAATGATATTATTATTACCCTAACACATGTTATAATTATATTTGATAAGTACAATTCAACCAAAAATTACCTTAGTAATATAATATTATCATTTAGGTCCACTTGGATTAGATTAGGACATTTATTATTATTTTATTTAAAAAAGAGTTAAAATAGGTAAAATCAAAGTTTAATAACTAAAACATTTTTAATATAGGGTAATACATTATATAAATTAGACTATAAATATTTATATGAAATATAAAAAGATTTCCTACCTAATGGTATTTTATTTATAATTTTTAGACATTAAATAATTTAATTTAATTATGACACAATTGTGATGCAGTAATTACCTAAATAATGAAATATTAATATAATTGATATTATAAATACCCAAATAAATGTAATTTTAGAAGCTTTATGAATTCCAATAATTTTCTAGGTTACTATTACATGTTAGTATTGATTTAATTAACTTTTTTCGAACTAATCATTCTGTTATGATTTTCAAAAAAATCAAGTCCCAAATAGTGTCAAAATTGACATAAAAATAGTTTTTAAAAAAAATATTATATTATTAATTGTTATTTTATTCCTAAAAATCAATCATTCGTCGAAATGACTTAGATAAGGATCTATATATGAATAATGAACCACTTGGGGTTATTTTGGCTTGTTATAGTAAGTTTTGTAACCATATAATTTAAGAAAACAAAAAGACACGGTAAAAGTTAAAATAATTAACTTAGAGTTAAATATAAATGATAAGGATAAAATAGTAACCTAAACATGTCTAAAACCTATTGTTTCAGAGTATTTATACCAGTACCCACCTTAGCTTATAAATAAATTAATTTGGAGCTATTAAAAACTGAATATGACTTTATTATAAAAAACTATTTTATGTTTTCCAAAGGTGCCCCTCTCCTCCTTTATAAAAATGGCACCCCTTCCCACTTCTCTTCACACCCTTTTAAGCCTTGAAGCCTGGACAAACCTGGACCATTTCTCTTATCCACTTCCCTAGAAACATTTTGGAGGTTCTGTTCTTCTCAATAGACCAACTCTACTTCCCTAAGATGAAGTTTACAGGAGGTGTGTTGAGGAAGAGGTAATCTCTTCTACCGACTCTTTCATGTTTCTTTCTTCTCCTACTTCCTCTTCTTTAGTTGTTTTTTTAAAAAGTAATAACATCAGTATTACTTATATACTGATATGTTATTATAAATATGAAACAAACCTATTTCACATTCTATCCATCCTACGGAAAACAAAATCACCGTGCGTGCGTATGTACGGAATACTGTCTCCACGTCGTGGTGTGATCAGTTTTTCCACCACCGCCTTACATGGATGGGTATAATGGTGTAAATAATAACTATATATAATTATTATAACATCCTAATTATTCTATGATATTATATCATCCCCTACAATACCATTCAATAAATATGGTAACGATATCATCGCTCGTGCGTACGTACAGATTATCGTCTCCACAACACGATGAGATTCATTTTCCATGTTAACAATTCTAGAATGATTATAATGTATATATAACAAGTAATCATGTAATATATGATATAATAATGCTACTGTATTTATTTATATATATATATGTATGTCATCTACTTAATTCCATTCAATTCAATAAGGAAATGAAAAACAGCGTTCATGCGTACGTACGGCCTACCGTCTCCATGAACAGTGTATTTCATTTCATTCATCTATCTATTATATATATATATATATACTGAATATAAATGATATATAAATCATGATTTATATTCTAGAATTATGTAAATCCTGATATAATTAATAATTTTATCGTGAACAACAAGTCCAAACACGTACAACAAATGAAAATTATATTACTCCAAACGTTGATTTAACATGGAATTGACAAATGAACGAGTAATATAAATACATAAGTGAACCATATATGATATCATAAATATTATTATGATTTTTTACAAGTTAATAATATCTTTAAACCCACTATACAGGAGTCTCGGACACATACGGAAGAAATTGGACATAAGGTAAGGGATACATTTTCCAATCTCATTTTTATCCGAGATTTCTTATACGTAAGTATTTACTGGGGTATATATTTCGTCCATGTCCATAAATTTTTTTCATTAAGTGTTTAATATTCTTTGATGTATTTTTAAAGTCATTTCTAACCCTCTTTGACTTTTACTTTGTGTTATGAAAGGAATCTTTCTTTTGTTTACCATACATGGTACTTTTTGACTTTTCCGTTAAAATTTTGAGGAGAATGTTTTTTTAAACTTATACGAAATGAACGGATTTTTATGGTTTCATAACGCCTTTTCTGAATAATGATTAATATACAAGATTTCAAGAATATTTTAAACAAAATCATTTTCTTTTAAAATTTCATGGCATTTTGTGAAAAGAAAATTATTTTGAAGAAGAAAGGATATTTACCCCAAGACTTCATTTCAAGTGTCTAATCAAAAATATTTTCCATCTAAGATGACATTATTCAGTATGTTTATGTTTCAAGATTAATTTCTATATTATTTAAATGGTTTGATTATTGTTATGATTAAATGATATCCATTTGTTTTATATGGATTATGTTATGATGGGATTATGTTTATGAAACCCATTTTATTCTTTGGGTTATGATGAATGATTTATGATTATGTTGTGGCACAGGTAATAATGATTTCATTATGAGATGGGTGGGTCATATATTTCCCTCCAATTCATTGGGTAATGTTTTATATCTCATGATATATACATGGCTGGAATGGTATGTTAATCCAGTTCAGTGATACGGGACTGGAACGAGGTGTGAACTCGATTTAGAAAGGGACTTTGTCCACTAAGATGGTCTTGGCAGCAATGTCTTGGCTACTATGGAAATCATATCATGTGATTAATGGTTACCACAATCACATGTTTTATTCCCAACATATTTTATCATGATTTATGTTCCATTATGATATTTTCCTTATGTACTTCCAAGATTTATGTCATTGCTCAAGATTTTGATGTTTAGACATTATGTTCAAGTTTTTGCATTCAAATGTTTATAGATTGTTTTGTGTTCTCTATGTTTACCCTTACTGAGACTTTGAGCTCACCCTTTTTATGTTTTCTTTTCCCCAAGATGTAATGAAAGGTTTTAGGTATGAAAACCAAAAGGGGAAGATCTTTATGAGAGATGTCGAAGATCTTTCACCATGATTAGAAGATCACGTTCTGAGTTTCCAAAGACACTAAACTAATACGGTCTTTGGGCGTCAGTTTTTGTCATCTATTAAGTATTCTGCAAAAGTAATGAAATGTCCATGTACGTCATGTTTTGGGTCTCTACAGTTGGTATCAGAGAAAAGGTTTAGTTAACCTTTGGAAACTAGGATGTGAAGACTTTAGTGATATCCCTAGTGATATTTCTAAGGTATGTCTAGGGATGTCCCTAAGGATATGTATACTTATAGGTTAGAGTCCTAGAATTATCTTGAATATCATGAATAACCTATGATGAACATAAGGTGTCATGGATTAAAGAATTTTTGATAAGTTAGACATCCCATAAGTGACTTTTTATGATTATGTGGTTCCTTGTTATTTTATCTATTTTATACAATATGGTTTCTGGTCTTATTCAATGGAGGGAAAGAGAAGGAATTCAGTTAACATAGATTCCAATGGACAAAATGGTGACTATGATCAATGAAATTGTGTAACTCCTGGAGAGAAATATATTTTGATTATGCCAAATCAGTCATCTTGATATATGATTAATAAGGTGACCTTTAGTTGTATTCCTAAGCCATCAAATAAGAGGAAGATGGAATTTTATGCATGTTCGCATGGTGAGGAGCATAGAGAAAGGAAGTTTGAGATTTCTAATAAAGGGAAGAAGAACCTTGAAGAATACCTCAAATGGAGGGGAAGATGCTATCTATGTTGAGAAAAGGGTCATAGAGTGACAGACTGTTATGGAGTCCAATGTATTATCTGTGGAGAACATGGGAATTACCCAAACCAATGCCCTAACCGATGAAGTTACATCTAAATCGAGGAAGGACCCATTCCATGACAATCATTAAAAAGGATGGATTGAAGGGATTCTATATTGGAATTCAATAATAATGTTGTTGAGGTACTTTTGTAGTATATTGAAATATCTGTGTATTGGTCCATTGTGGTTTTCTATAAGAATATTGTACTGGTAACCATGAAAGGTTATTCAGATATTTTTGGAAAGAAGATGATATGCGTATAATTAATGGATAAGTAGAGAATAATATGTTTGATAGTATTCATGAGCTCATGGCTAATAAAAGGAAAAAGTGATATCATGATTTGAGTATATATATTTTTATGGGATTTTGGTATGTGGAAAGAGTTAACTTTTGACAGAATTCATGTTTTCACTAAGGTTCTATGGTAATTTATGTTTCAAGAGAATGCATGATTAAGGTATTCACATGTTTGTAATGAGATCAAAAATATATATCTTATGATATATGGGGGATAAAACATGGTATCCACATTCTTGTTATTTGACCTTTTCAGTAATTTTTTTCTTTATACTATGAGATTGGGCAGAAGTATTTTGGATATGCCCAAATATTTTAATGGATTATGTTAGACATCAGATATTATTGTTTAAGGATAGAACTTGTTTTTCGATATTATTTATGGAATGTTATAATAGTATAGTTTTAGAAAAAGGATAACCCATAGGACGAATGACAACCTGTCGCGTCGGACAAGGCTGTGGGAATTGAACCCACAACTGAAGTGCGACAAGCCTTTATCGCATACCAATGGCGTACACAAAGTCCCTAGTTAGTATAAACTTGTTTTATTATATTAAGATGTATGATATATGAAGTATAAGTCTATTTTAGGAACCATATACGATTAATCTCACTATAGATGGACTTATGTATATTTGATAACTTTTGCAAACCTTATGTTTGAGAAAGATGGAATGACCTATCATTTTATCGAATGATCTGATAACACTTCACGGAAGACAAATTAAACTTCATTTCTTTAAGAGATGAAGTGGAAATTGGTCAAGGCACAAACAACAGTGAGATTGTACCAAATTCAAGTATGTATTTCTTTTAATTCAAAAAATATTGAACATTCGGGAAATGATATTGAAAACCAAAAATGTTGTCTTAGTTCCCTCATATCTGATGAATCAGATGGTACCATAGATCATCACAAATTTATGGATTTGGGACTGTTGGCTTTATCATAGCCATGTCCTCTACCACTTTCCATCAGAACATGATGGTTAGATTTCTCTTCCATATCCATATTTTCACCAATGTTCTCCTATGTGGAAACCCAGGGATGAGTTAATTAGTGTAACCGTTACATTTCATACTTTATCTTTTTGAAGTTATGTTTTGGTATTCCTTTTTTTGGATGTGGGTTTCTATGAATGAAATTTTCAAGATGTAAACCATTTATAACCCCGACGAATTTCGAGGGCGAAATTCATTTTAATGGGGGTAGAATCTAACACCACAAGATTTTATAAGAAGTAATCTTTTAAATTTATTTGATGTATTGTGTTGTATGATGAACCAAGATTATCTTTCACTATATTCAACACCGTATTAGCTTACATTATATGAAACACTATTCTTGGATCGTGTTACACACAATTTCAAGTTCGTTTGATATAAGTTATTCTAGGCAACATTAAGTATAGATTTTGTTTAATGTACAAATGAAATAATTTTTGATTATGTTATACGAAACACAAAATAAAGCATTCACTACATGCAGCCCAGACTTCTCTTGCATTACACGCAATCAATACCTTCTTCGATAGCGTGTGTAGCACGCAATACCGAGTTTCACTAAATGATATATTATTATAAATTATTAGGAACTAGCCGTTATGAATAGTAATACCAACTTTTTGAAATTTTATAATTTTTATCTTTCAAAATGGACTTCATTTTTGGATTCGGAATATCGAAATTATCCTAGGGTGAACTTTTGTTATTTTTCTGAAAACGTTCGATTTTTTATGAATAGTGAAAACACTGGGTTACTAGTTAAAAACTGACTTTTTATTTAAATAATTATTTTATTTTATTTTATTTAAATTTATTTTAGGCTAAAAATTGATACATAATACCTTTGTATGTTCAATGTAATACATTTAAGTCATTTTATAATAATTTTAGATATATAAAAATTTTGTTGAACTTTTCACCGTCTTTTACCCACCTCCTAGGAGAATTTGAAAATTTACATAAAACATAATTTTACTGCATATGTGAGTGTAATTTCAAAATTCCAAGAGACACGGTTAATATCAAGGAGTAAAATTCATTTCAATAAGATAAAAATAATTTTTGGTGAATAGTAACTTTTTACTTTTATTAACCACGGTTAAAAGTAAATAGGGTAATTAACGGTAAAAATGTTATTATTATTATCCTAACACAGGTTATAATTCTATTGGATAAGTATAATTCGACAAAAAAGACCTTAGGAATATAATATTATCATTTAGGTCCACTTGGATTAGATTAGGACATTTATTATTATTTTCTTTAAAAAAGAGTTAAAATAGGTAAAATCAAAGTTTAATAACTAAACAATTTTTAATATACGGTTATACATAAGATAACTTCGACTATAAATATTCATTTAAAATATAAAATTATTTCCTACCTAATGGTATTTTATTTATAATTTTTAGACATTAAATAATTTAACTTATTTATGACACAATGGTGATGTCATAATTACCTAAATAATGAAATATTAATATAATTGATATTATAAATTCCCAAATAAATGTAATTTGAGACGTTTTATGAATTAAAATAATTTTATAGGTTGAAATAACATGTTAGTATTGATTTAATTAGCTTTCTTCGAACTAATCATGCTGTTATGAGTTTCAAAAAAATCATGTACCAAATTGTGTCCAAATTGATATAAAATAGTTTTTTAAACAAATATTATATTATTAATTGTTATTTTATTCTTAAAAAAATATGGTTCTTCAAAATGAATTATATAAGGATATATATATATATATGAATTAAGAACCAATTGGGGTTGGTTTGTCTTGTTATACTATGTTTTTTAACCATATAGTGTAAGAAAACAAAAAGACACGGTACAAGTTAAAATAATTAACTTAGAGTTAAATCTAAATTATAAGGATAAAATAGTAACCTAAACATGTCTAACACATATTGTTTGAGAGGAATTAGACCCATCCCCACCTTATATTAGAAATAAATCAATTTTTATCCATTTAAGGCCAAAAATGACTTTATTATAAAATAATATTTTATGTTTTCCAAAGGTGCCCCTCTCCTCCCTTATAAAAAGGGGACCCTTCCCTCTTCCCTTAAAACCTCTTTGAGCCTTGAAGCTCGGCCAAACCCTGCCCATTTCTCTTCTCCACTTCCCTAGAAACATTCTGGATGTTCTGGTCTTCTCAAAAGACCAACACTACTTCCCTATGAAGAAGTTTAAAGGAGGTGTGTCTAGGAAGAGGTAATCTCTTCTACCGACTCTTTCTAGTTTCTATCTTCTTCTACTTCATCTTCTTTATTTGTTTTTTATAAAGTGATAACATCAGTATTAATTATATACTTATATGTTATTATAAATATGAAACAACCCTATTTCACCTTCTATCCATCCTACGGAAAATGAAATCACCGGACATGCGTACGTACGGAATACCGTCTCCACGCCGTGGTGTAATCAGTTTTTACACCACCACCTTACTTGGATGGGTATAATGGTGTAAAGAATAACTATATATAATTATTATAACATAAAAATTATTATATTATATTATATCTTCCACTCCATTACCATTCAACAAATATTGGAACGATATCTTCGCTCGTGTGTATGTATGGATTACCGTCTCCACGACGCGATGAGATTCATTTTCCATGTTAACAATTCAAGAATGATTATAACATATATATAACAAGTAATCATGTAATATATGAATTAATAATTCTACACTATTTAAGTATGTATATATTTATTTCATCTACATAATTCCATTCAATTCAATAAGGAAACGAAAAATAGCGTTCATGCGTACGTACGGCCTACCATCACCATGAACAGTTTATTTCATTTCATTCATCTATCTATTATATATATATACTGAATATACATGATATATAAGTCATTATTTACATCCTAGAATTAAGTAAATCATTATATAAGTAATAATGGTATCGTGAACAAAAAGTCCAAACACGTACAACAAATGAAAAGAATATTACCCCAAATGTTGCTTTAACATGGAATAGAAAAATGAACGGGTAATATAAATACATAAGTGAACCATTTATGATATCATAAATATTATTATTATTCTGTTACAAGCTAATAATATGTTTAAAACCACTATATAGAATTCTCGGACACATATGGAAGAAAGTGGACATAAGGTAAGGGATAACTTTTACAATCTCGTTTTTATCCGAGATTGCTTATATGTAAGTATTTACTGGGGTATATATTTCGTCAATGTCCATAAATTTTTTTTCAAAAAGTGTTTAATATTATTCCTTGTATTTTTTAAGTCATTTTTACCACTCTTTTAATTTTACTTTGTGTTAAAATAGGAATCTTTCTTTTCTTTACCAGACGTGGTAATTTTAGAATTTTCCATTAAAAGTAAGAGGAGAATGTTTTTTAACTTACACGACATGAACAGATTTTTACGGATTCATAACGCCTTTTCTTAATAAATCTTACTCTACAAGATTTCATGACTATTTTAAATAAAATACTTTTCTTTTAAAATTGAATGGAATTTTGTAAAAAGAAATTTATTTTGAAGAAGAAAGGATATTTTCCTCAAGAATTCATTTCATGTGTTTTATCAAAACTATTTTCCATCTAAGATGAAATTATTCATTTTGTTTATGTTTCATGTTTAATGTCTCTATTATTTAAATGGTTTGATTATTATTATGATGAAATGATATCCATTTGTTTTATATGGATTATGTTATGATGGGATGATGTTTATGAGAGCCATTTTATTCATTGGGATATGATGAATGATTTATGTTTATGTTGTGGCACAAGTAAGAATGATTTCATTATGAGATGGGTGGGTCCTGTATCTCCATCCAATGCATTGGGTAATGATTTATATCTCCTGAGATAGACATGTATGGAATTGTATGTTAATCTAGTTCAGTGATACAGGACTGGAACGAGGAATGAACTCGATTCAGAAAGAGACTTTTTCCACTAAGATGGTCTTGGCAGCAATTCCTTGGCTACTATGGAAATCATATCATGTGCTTAATGGTTACCACAATAACATGTTTTACTCCCATGCTATTTTATCATGATTGATGTTCCTTTATGATATATGCCTTATGTACTTCCATGATTTATATCTTTGCACATGATTTTGATGTTTAGATTTTATGTTCAAGTTTTTTCATTAAAATGTTTAAGGATTGTTTTATGTTCTCTATGTTTACCCTTACTGAGCATTTAAGCTCACCCTTTTTATGTTTTCTTTCCCCTAATATGTAAAGAAAGGTTTTAGGTAAGAAAACCAAAATGGGAAGATATTTATGGGAGATTTTGAAGATCTTTCACTATGATTAGAAGTTTACGTTCTGAGTTTCCAAAGTCACTAAACTAATATGGTCTTTGGGTGTCTGTTTTTATCATGTATTAAGTATTCTGAAAAATTAATGTAATGTCCATGTATGTCATGTTTTGGGTCTCTATAGTTGGTATCAGAGGAAAGGTTTAGTTTACCTTTGAAAAATAGGATGCGAAGATTTTAGTGAAATACCTAGAGAAATTTCTAAGCTATGTTTAGGGATGTCCCTAAGGTTAAGTATACCTATAGGTTAGAGTCCTAGAATTTGTTTGATGATCATGAATAACCTAGGATGAACCTAAGGTGTCATGGATTAAAGAATTTTTGATAATTTAGACGTCCCATAAGTGACTTTTTATGATTATGTGGTTCCTCGTTATTTTAATTATTTCTTACAATATGATTTCTAGTCTTAGTTGATGGAGGGAATGAGAAGGAATTCAGTTAACATTGATTCCAATAGAAAAATTGGTGACTCTGATCAAAAAAATAGTGTAACGCCTGGAGATAAAGATATTGTGATTATGCCAAATCAGTCATCTCGATATATGATTAACAAGGTTAACTTTAGTTGTATTCCTAAGTCATCAAATAAGAGGAAGATGGAATTTTATGCATGTTCGCATGGTGAGGAGCATAGAGAAAGGAATATTGGGATTTCTAAAGAAGGGACGAAGAACCTTGAGTAATACCTCAAATGGAGGGGAAGATGTTATCTATGTGGAGAAAAGGGTCATAGAGTGACAGACTGTTATGGAGTCCAATGCCTTATCTATGGAGAACATGAGAATTACCCAACCCAATACCCTGACCTAAGAAGATACTTCTAAATCGAGGAAGGAACCATTCCATGCCAATCATTAAAGAGGATGGATTGAAGGTCTTATGTATTTTAATTCAATAATAATGTTGTTGAAGTACTTTTGTAGTATATTGAAATATCTTTGTATTAGTCCATTGTGGTTTTCTATAAGAATGTGGTACCGGTAACCATGAAAGGTTATTCATATTTTTTTAAAGAAGATGATATGAACATAATGAAGGGATAAGGAGAGAATAATATGTTTGATATTATTCATGTGCTCATGGCTAATAAAAGGACAAAGTGATATCATGATTTGTGTATATAGATTTTTTTTGGGATTTTTGTATGTGGAAAGAGTTAAATTTTGATAGAATTTATGTTTTCACTAAGGTTCTATGGTAATTTATGTTTCAAGAGAATACATCATTAAGTTATTCACATGTTTGTAATGAGATCAAAAATATATAACTTATGATATATGGGGGAAAAAGTTGGTATCCACGTAGTAATTATTTTCATTATACTATGTGATTGGACAGATGTATTTTGGATAAGCCTAAATATTGTAATGGATTATGTTTTACATCAGATATTATTGTTTAAGGAGAGCACATGTTTTTTGATATTATTTATATAATGTTATAGTAGTATAGTTTTAGAAAAAGGACAACTCATAGGATGAGTGACAACCTATCGCGTCAGAAAAAGCTGTGAGAATCGAAACCACACTTGAAGTACGATAGGCATTTATCTCATACCACTAGCCTACACGAAGTCCCTGGTTAGTAGAAACTAGTTTTATTATATTAAGCGGTATGATATATGATGTATAAGTCCATTTTAGAAACCATATACGATTAATCTCACTATAGATGGACTTATGTATATTTGAAAACTTTTTCTAACCTTATGTTTGCGACAGATGGAATGACATATCATTCTATCGCATGATCTTCTAACACTTCATGGAAGACATATTCAACTTCATTTTTTTAATAGATGAAGTGGAAATTGTTCAAGGCACAAACAATAGTGAGATTTTACCAAAATCAAGTAAGTATTTCTTTTAATTCAAGAAATATTCAAATTTAGGGAAATGATCTTGGAAACAAAAAATGTTGTCTTAGTGCCCTCATCTCTGATGAATCAGATGGTACCTTAGATCCTCACAAATTTGTGGCTTTGTGATTGTTGGATTTATCATAGCCATGTCATCTACCACTTTCCATCAGAACTTGATGGTTAGATTTCTCTTCCATATCCATATTTTCACCTATGTTCTCCTATGTGGAAACCCAGGGATGAGTAAATTCTGGTGACCATTACATATCATACTTTAGTTTTTTTAAGTTATGTTTTGGTATTCCTTTTTATGATGTGGGTTTCTATGAATGAAAGTTTCAAGTAGTAAACAATTTATAACCCCGACGAATTTCGAGGGTGAAATTCATTTTAAGGGGGGTAGAATGTAACACCACGAGATTTTATGAGAATTAATCTTTTAAATTTATTTGATGTCTTCTGTTGTATGCTACACCAAAATTATCTTGCATTATACGCAATACCGTATTAGCTTGCAGTATACACAACACTTTTCTTGGATAGTGTTACACACAATTTCATGTTCGTTTGATAGAAGTTATTCTATGCAACATTATGTATAGATTTTTAGTAATGTAAAAATGAAATAAGTTCTGATTATGTTATATGCAACACCAAAGAAAGAATTCACTACACGCAACCCTGACTTGTCTTGCATTACATGCAATAAAGACCTTCTTCGATAGCGTGTGTAGTAGCAATACCGAGTTTCACTAAACGAGATATTATTATAATATTATTATGAACTAGCTGTTATGAATAGTAATACCTAATTTTTGAAATTTGATAAATTTTATCTTTCAATATGGACTTCATTTTTGGATTCGAAATATCAAAATTATCCAAGGGTGAAATTTTGGTATTTTTCTGAAAACTTTCATTTTTTGATGAATAGTGAAAACACTGGGTTACTATTTAAAAACTGACTTTTTATTTAAATAATTATTTAGTTTATTTTATTTAAATTTAATTTAGGTAAAAATTGATACATAATACCTATATAAGTTCAATGTAATTCATTGTAGTCATTTTATTATAATTTTAGATATATAAAAATTTTATTTATCTTTTCACCATCTTTTACCCACCTCCAAGGAGAATTTAAAAATTTACATAAAACTTAATTTTACCGCTTCTGTGAGTGGAATTTTTAAAATCTGAGAGGCATGGTTAATATTAAGGAGTAAAATTTGGTTCATTAAGATAAAAATAATTTTTGGTAAATAGTAACCTTTTACTTTTATTTACCACGGTTAAAAGTAAATAGGGAAATTAAGGGTAAAAATAATATTATTATTTCCCTAACACATGTTCTAATTCTATTGGATAAGTATAATTCGACCAAAAACGACCTTAGGAATATAATATTATCATTTTGGTCCACTTGGATTAGATTAGGACATTTATTATTATTTTATTTAAAAAAGATTAAAAATAGGTAAAATCAAAGTTTAATAACTAAAACATTTTTAATATAGGGTTATACATATCATAAATTCTACTATAAATATTCATATTAAATCTAACAAGATTTCATACCTAATGGTATTTTATTTATAATTTTTATACATTAAATATGTAAATTTATTTATGACACAATGGTGATGCAGTAATTACCTAAATAATGAAATGTTAATATAATTGATATTATAAATACCCAAATAAATGTAATTTGAGACGTTTTATGAATTCCACTAATTTTCTAGGTTAATATGACATGTTATTATTGATTTAATTAATTTTTTTATAACTAATCATGCTTTTATGATTTTCGAAAAAAATCAAGTACCAAATAGTGTCAAAATTGACAAAAAGTAGTTTTAAAAACAAATATTATATTATTAATTATTATTTTATTCCTTGAAATATATGGTTTGGCCAAATTACTTAGATAAGGATATATATATTTGAATAATGAACCACTTGGGGTTCATTTGGCTTGTTATAGTAAGTTTTTAAACCATATAGTGTAAGAAAACAAAAAGACAAGGTAAAAGTTAAAATAATTATCATAGAGTTAAATCTAAATGATAAGGATAAAATAGTAACCTTAACTTTTATATAACCTATTGGTTGAGAGTATTTCGACCCATCCCCACCTTATCTTATAAATAAATCAATTTTAAGCTATTAAAACTCGAATATGACTTTATTATAAAATAATATTTTAAGTTTTCCAAAGGTGCTCTTCTCCTCCCTTATAAAAAGGGCACCCCATCCCTCTTCTATTAACACCATTTTTATCATTGAAGCTCGGCCAAACCCTGACCATTTATCTTCTTAACATTCCTAGAAACATTTTAGTCATTTTGGTCTTCTCAAAATACCAACTCTACTTCCCTACGAAGAAGCTTAAAGGAGGTGCGTCGAGGAAGAGGTAATCTCTTCTACCAACTCTTAAATGTTTCTTTCTTCTTCTACTTCCCCTTATTTAGTTGTTTTTTATAAATTAAAAAAATCAGTATTAATTATATACTGATATATTATTATAAATATGAAACAACTCTATTTAACCTTCAATCCATCCTACAGAAAACTAAATCACCGCGCGTGCGTACGTACGGAATACCGTCTCCACGCCGTGGTGTAATCAGTTTTTCCACCACCACATTACATGGCTGTGTATAATGGTGTAAATAATAACTATATATAATTATTATAACATCATACGGATTCTATGTTATTATATCATCCACTCCAATTCCATTCAATAAATATGTGAATGATATCATCGCTCTTGCGTACGTACGAATTATCATCTCCACGACGCGATGAGATTCATCTTCCATGTTAACAATTCAAGAATGATTATAACATATATATAACAAGTAATAATGTAATACATGACATAATAACCGTATTGTATTTATGTATATATATATATGTATTTCATCTACTTAATTCCATTCAATTCAATAATGAAATGAAAAACAGTGTTCATGCGTACGTACGGCCTACTATCTCCATGAACGGTGTATTTAATTTCATTCATCTATCTATTATATATATATATATACTGAATATACATGAAATATAAATCATGATTTATATTCTAGAAGTAACTAAATTATGATATAAGTAATAATGTTATCATGAACAACAAGTCCAAACATGTACGATAAATGAAATGAAAATTACCCCAAACGTTGCATTAACATGGAATTGACAAATTAACGGGTAATATAAATACATTGGTGTATCATATATGATATCATAAATATAATTATGATTCTTTTACAAGTTAATAATATGTTTAAACCCACTATATAGGAGTCTCGGACACATACGGAAGAAATTGGACATAAGGTAAGGGATAACTTTTCCAATCTCATTTTTATCTGAGATTGCTTATACGTAAGTATTTACTAGGGTATATATTTCATCCATGTCCATAAAATGTTTTTAATAAAGTTTTTAATATTATTCCATCAATGTTTAAATTAATGTTTACCCCTCTTTTACTGTTACTCTGTGTTATGAAATGAATCTTTCTTTTATTTACCATAGGTGGTACTTTTTGACTTTTCCATTAAAAGTATGAGGAGAATGATTTTTTAAACTTATACGACATGAACAGATTTTTACGGATTCATAATGCCTTTTCATAATAAATATTACACTATAATATTTCATGACTATTTTAAACAAAATCTTTTTCTTTTAAAATTTCATGGCATTTTTTGAAAAGAAAATTATTTTGAAGAAGAAATGATATTTTCCTCAAGAACTCATTTCAAGTGTTTTATCAAAACTATTTTCCATCTAAGATGACATTATTCAGTATGTTTATGTTTCAAGTTTAATGTATCTATTATTTATATGGTTTGATTATTTTTATGATGAAATTATATCCATTTGTTTTATATGGATTATGTTATGATGAGATGATGTTTATGAAACCCATTTTATTCTTTAGGTTATGATGAATGATTTATGTTTATGTTGTGGCACAAGTAAGAATGATTTCCACATGAGATGGGTGGGACCTATATCTCCCTTTAATTAATTGGGTAATGATTTATATCTCATGATATAGACATGGATAGAATGGTAATTTAATCTGGTTCATTGATACAGGACTGGAACTTGGTGTGAACTCGATTCAGAAAGGGACTTTGTCCACTAAGATGGTATAGGAAGCAATGCCTTGGCTACTATAGAAATCATATCATGTGCTTAATGGTTTCCAAAATCACATGTTTTATTCACATTCTATTTTATCATGATTTATTTTCCATTATGATATATTCTTTATGTACTTCCAAGATTTATGTCTTTTCTCAAGATTTTGATGTTTAGATTTTATGTTCAAGTTTTTTCATTGAAATTTTTATGGATTGTTTTATGTTCTCTATGTTTACCCTTACTGAGAATTTGAGCTCACCATTTTTATGTTTTCTCTTCCCCAGGATGTAAAGAAAGGTTTTAGGTAATAAAACTAAAAGGGGAATATCTTTATGGGAGATGTTGAAGATCCTTCACCATGATTAGAAGATTAAATTCTGAGTTTCCAAAGACACTAAACTAATAAGGTCTTTGGGCGTCTGTTTTTGTCATGTATTAAGTATTCCGCATAAGTAATGTAATTTCTATGTATGTCATGTTTTGTGTCTCTACATGTAACACATTTAATGGTCTTTAAGACTACATATATATTTCATCATGAAAATAGTAAAGATAGGTGTACTTCACGTAAGGTGTTCTCTAGAAAATTACTATATGAACAAAGGTATCATGTCATCTCTATTATCTCTCTCAATTTTTTCCAAAATATAAATGATTCATCCAATGGGTATTTATAGAATATTTAAACTACCTTTCGCGTATTAAAATCACATATTTCATAATTATGGTTTCAATCCTTCACAAGTGAATCTAGGTTCGGTCTAATCTTTAGCCGCTTCAGTCTTTGACTTTTCATAAGTTCATAATTTATTTTCAAGAAATGGGGGCACAAAATTCATGGATGTTACATTAAGACCCTGTAAATTTTCATCTGCCTCACCATATCTTCTTGTGTTCCTTCATGGTTCACTCAGTAGTTTATGGATACAACACAAACCAATGTAGCATATGTTAACTTGTGAAGGCCTTCAAATGAATCACAATGAAATCCCTATGAATTATTTCCAAGATTTTCAATATCAAACATGGAATATCAATAACTATTTGAGGTATCAATATTAATATTATCACATGGTGGAACATATTCTGTTTGAGGTATCAAGATTAACTTATGGTGTGATGAAACATGAAAACCCTTAGTGCACCAATACGAAGAAGAAGACAAATCCCACATTAAAATATCACTACTTCATTATCATGTTTTTAAAACATGAACTATTCTCATGTATAATGTATCCCAAATCAAAAAATCCTAGGGGCCATCACTTCTTTATGATACCAAGAACTCCTTAACATGTCAAATAACACTGGTATAGTCACCCCATTATATATATATTATTATCATATAACCCCCCATTGTGGCTCTACACCTTTAAATAGCCTACAAATATGATTTGTGTATTGCAATAAACTCATTCATAACTTCTTCTAATCCATGCTATCACTCATTATAAACCTATGTATCCACCATCAAATATCCCTTTATCAATCTCTTCCATACTCTAGGAAGTTGGTTTCTTTAAGAATGGAATGAGTGCTAGATATATATTTTTTCCTTATCCTAAAATAAAATACCTTTGAACATATAATTTCCTTGGAATGGATTCTCAAATATATCCCTCATAATCTTCTCATATATTTAAATGAAGACATTCATGATATGTTTAATAAATCTTAAATATTTTAATATGGATACCCTAGATTCAAATAAGAATTTACTAAAATCCATCCAATGCATGATAAATCATAAAATATAGTTTGTTATATTATCATCTTGATTTTTTTACTTTGTTAATCATAGAATTCAATATGTTGAAAAACTAGCTTCTCAAAGTCAAATAAAACTTGTTGGAAACAATGTACCTCTCATAAGTAGCATTAGCACATGCATTTTATATTAATAACACCTCAAAGTAATCATATTTAAATGTTTATTTATATAAATAAACTACTCTTTCACTTTTAATTACTTTGCTCACTTATGTAGGATTGTCAGGATTCTTTTGATAGTAGTAACTCCAATCATAAATATTCTTATTCTTCAATTATTTATCAACCAAATTCTAATTATTCCTTTTATTGAACAGGTCACTTTTTAGAAATTCGACACATAGACATTTATGTTTCTTCTGTATGTAAATTTACAACAAATAGAACCACAAAAAACAAAACCTCATCTCCATTAATCCATTAGGGTCTCCACGTTATTAGTCTTTGTGGTGTCCCAAATAATTTATTAATAAGATTCAATATCCTATTTACATATGATTTAACCACTATGAATCACATTATTTTTCTTTATTATGAATACATGTTAATATTTATTTTAATTTAATTTAATTATTTTTATTACATTTAAAATTAATGTCTTATGAATTAAATAATTTTTAGAGTAAAATAAAAAATTAAATTCAAAGGAAACTTAAATTTAAATGAATTAAACTACAAGAATCTAGGCTTTGTATTGTTAATATTCATAGGATTCATCTACATAATATTTAATCATGCAACTAGATACATTGGAATAAGTTATACATGAGTTTAAGTCCTCTATGGGAATGAATGTTTAGCCATAAATGAAAAAAAAGAGAAAAATAGGTCACACATGATTAATCCAAGCAGAGGATTTGATATGTAGAAATAGGTTGTGTTAGAATATGTAGATTTTATCCTTATAAATACAACTAGGGAATCATGGAAAAATAATTAGCTTTTAAATTGGACTTTATATGAATCAAAAGGTGTGAGATGGATCACATACAATTAATTAGGCCACCAATATGATTAACCCCAAGACGCATTAGATATCTTATGTGTAAAAAAAACCAATACACATCATATAAAATCAATACTCACATAGGATTAACTTCACATCATATTTAAACTATCGTTTCAATATATTAAATATTCACTCATATTAGTTTATATTTACACTCATGTTTGATTAATATGTAGGGATGTGGCCTACATCAAATTCATTACATACACACATAATCTTGACTTACTATATGTTATTAACTCAATATGAACCATGTTAGATTAAATATATGGTTTTTCGGAGATTAATTAGACCAAAAATAAAATATTATATCATTCACATGAGATTAATTCTACACTATTTGAAAAAATATGTAGTTCTGGCCTAAGATATAATCCATAATTATGTTTTAATAACTCATATCAAATTAATTAATACCCCATGTGATATAAATTCACTATAGAAGTTAAACTTGTAGAAACAAATTTTTTTTTTGATATGTCATATTGAAGCTACAATCTCTTTGATGCTGGGAAATATGATTAAATTTCAATAGATAATTTATTAGAATTATGGGACTATATCATAATAAGGGAAGATGATGATAAATAGTGAAACATGACTCTATGAATGGGATATTGAATTGTAGATCTGATGTGAACTAGAATCTATTGCCATGATTGGTTTGATGAAGAATACACAATGATCATTGAATATATATTCTACATCATGATGATATATTTTTCTATTCCATGGGAATCAAACAAAATATAAATATTTCAGGTTACATCATGGCTTTATACCCACATCATGTCCACTAACCTACCATTATTAAGATATATATAAAATATTTTCCTCTTTTTGTAAAAGAAAACCATATTATTATATATTTAATAAAATAAATTCGAAAATTATCATTATAATTAATATATAATAAACAAAAAATCATTTATAATATTTTATTATAAGTTATACATATAACATTAATATTAATTAAACATAAAATCCCTTTTTGAAAAATGCCTAATCATGTTTTATCTACTTATTTTAAGGGAACTCATAATTAATACCCCCAATAGATAATTTCATAGATTAATTACCACTACCCAAAATTGTCTTATTTTCACTATAAATAACAAAACATTATATTCTCTCACTAAACCCTCAAAATACCTTGCATGTTTCAAATTATTTACCTTTGTTTGGTAAAAATTTTCAGTGGTATCTTTTTAAAGGGTGATACAATATCGTATATTTTTATATTTTTGTTTTGTCTAAAAAATATTATTATTATTCAATTAATAAATTTAAACTTATATATTGTATTTAAACGTGATATTTAATATAATAATATTAATATCTTTTTTTATAAAAAAAATTATTATTCAATTTTATAAAATTCTTTATAAAAAATATAACTTATGAAAGGATAATATATCATAAGACATGGTTTATTATATAAAACCTTGATAAATCCATACAATATGATCCCCCACACATCGAGGGAAATAAATGAAGTGATTGATTACTTATCTTCAGAATATGAGTTTACTAAGGGATTTATTATTTTCCCAAATCTGTGTTCCCTCCCCTTGATTTATAATAACTTGTTTTATAGTGAAGCTCTTTGGAGGCACCACATTAGGCCTCCCATAATTTTCCTTTGTGGTGGTTTCACATATTCATTATTAAAAAATTTAAATTGAAAGTATTGAACCAATAAGAGAGTCTAATTCATAATAAAAATATTTTGGGAGGGATTATTCATCCTCCCTTCCTATTGATCTTGATAAGGTTAAATTACATTAGTAAAAAAATTAAAAAACCCCTATAATAAAGGAACACTGACTTTAGGATACTAAAGTAATGATAATTACATGATACATTGATCAATAAATTTATTATCTCTCAATGTTAATATATCTCAAATTATTAAGTAAGATAAACACATTAGTACACCCAATGTAATATTCAAGTACATAAATATTTTCATTATAACTCAAATGGGGATCCTAATAAGTATATTATCCCATGAGAGGATATTCCCAATATAACATTGTGTAATTCCCCACCCATGATCAGTATCATTCCTATCATCCACTTGTTTATCTTGAATTATATAATGGACTCTAAAGAATGAAAATTTTCATATTGATATTAAATAAAACCTATTATCAAAATAATATATGTATAGTATCACATAGTACATATTCCAAAGATATAAATAGGAAATACAAGTGGAACTTATTTGGTTGATTCAAATTCAATTCAATAATTCTCACTTATAACTCATGTGAAAACTATATATTTATAAATATATCCAAACATCCTTGATTCTTGACCTTGATCTCAAAACATAATTTCATGATGGTACTTGGATTACGATAAAATATAGAAATAAAGTATGATAATCATTATTGTCGTGATAATGTGCATTAAATAAACAAAACACTAAGTAATGAAAATATAAGAATATTTCATTATTAGTAATAAATGATTCAACCATTATATTAAACCATCCTATCATGATTAATATCTTGGTTAAAATTTCCAACATATTCATAATTAAGAATATACATATTCATTATTAAAATGTGTACCATACATTATTTTAAAATATAAATAAAATAAAATTCACATTAAAATAAATAACTACTATAATAGAATAGTTTTTAATTCATTGGGAGACTCTTAAATGGTTTTAGGAAAAATTTATTTGAGAATGCAATATAATATTTACACTTTTTATCCTTATATTATACATAAGTATCAATATTCTATGAGACTTTTATCCTCTATTAATCTCACAATATATTTTTAGAATAATTTACCACCCCTTTCCTCATTCATAAATCCTTTGACTTCTATTTAAAATTTGAATTTATATAAACATTTTCAACTATAATGGAAACTACATCAAATCTTAATTATCTATATTAAAAAATGGCCTCTTTTTATATTGAAATATATTTTTTAGTCTCTTGTATAAAAATAATAATTTTTAACAAATAAAAAATTATAACTCATCAAAATTTCAAAAAAATATCCTTAATTTGTTTGTTCTTAATTAAAACCATCCAAATTTAATAGGGTATACATCAAAAGTATTATGATCAAAAAACAACATCAACAACTCTTTTTAAGCCACTAAAAATATATTGAGTTCAACCATAGGTCTAATGATTCACTTAAAAATTTTATACATCTTCCTCTATATCATCAAATGTTTGATGCAAGGACATTGGAAGTTCATTGAATTTAACTCTAGGAATACACCTCCATGTTTCTTATACCTTTTTTATATGAGCTCCAAATAGACTATAACCTTCACAACATATCTTAAACACCTTTTATTAATTATGATAGTTCTCCATAATATGTTCATAATCTATTGACAATAAATAAAAAGAACTTGATCATGATCACATGTAATTTATAAGCTTACTAGATAACTTTATCTACATCATGATTATTCAATAAACACAATAGGGTCTCTTATATCTCCCATATATTAAAAATACTTCATTTTTTCATGACCTTATAATTATTATTATCATGGTATATTCATTGGAAATATATAACTTGATTTATCTAACATTTCTCTATTGATTGAAGAAGTAGATAAATCCATAATTGTGTTATCTTCTTTAAAAATTACTTATTGAAGAGTCCTTATAGATTAAATAATTCCACTGAATATAATTAACAACTCGATAGTTATGAAGGCCATAATTGACACTATATAATTATTTTTGATCTTTACACTGATGGTTGAGGAAATATTAAAAACATTATTCTATCCAATAATGTTTTTTAAATAACTCTCACCTTTGGAGAAAACTATGAATAGTTTCTAAATAAATAAATTCATGAGTTTGTTATTATGATTTTATGTTTTTTTATTTCAAATATTCATATTGAATTATGAGATATTTTTTGTTGATGAATAGGATGAAAATAATAAAGATATTTTAATGAAGAAAAAACACATAAAACATTGTGGTATATGTGATGATAAATGGATTATAAAAGCTCAAGAAAAATGGTTATTGTTGTGATCATGAATTTATATAGTTATATCATGTGGTCATGTGATGTTAAACCGTACTATGGTTTTCCACTACATCTTGGTTTATAGAAAAACCTCCCATGGTTTGGGTGGTCTTCATTCTTAGAATATAAAATCGTAGACTTGTTTTCTACCATGATGAGATGAAATAATATAGTTTTATAAAATTTTCATGGTATAAATAAAATGAGTTTTTATATGGTCTTAGTTGAAATAAAAAATCCCCAGACACCTTTCTCAATTAGAAAAAAAACACATGGATGGTTGATCATGGTGACGATATTGAATAAAACATGTCATGGATCATGAAAAACATATCATTTTTGGGTCAAAGATATGTATTGGGTAAAAATGATCACTATGATTTTGGGATCATATATATTTCCATCGATGTATTTCAGATCTATATTTAACAAGAAGAACCACTCCATGGACAACTTCAACACATCTGATTTTTTGAAGGATTTAAATAAAACCAATACTTCACTTTGATGTTTCTAATAAAACTTTTAAATAGTTTTAAATCAATTTTATGTAGAATTATAGATATATTGGTTAGTCTTGAGAAGAATAAAAAGTTGAAAAATTGATCCATACATTGAGGAACTTGAGGAGGATTGAAAATGATCGATCAAAATTATTGACACTTGATTTTTATCTCTATTATATAGAAGTTCAAGACCTTATTATTTCTCTATACTCATTACTAAATTTTCATAATAAGATAAATAAATTTCAGGTAGGGTCATGACCACTAGGTTCCAAGGATTTATACACTCAATAAAAAGAATTGGTGAACCATATATAAATCACTTATGTCATTTTCTATTATTTCTCACACTTAACCTCCCATAAATATAATTATCTTGGTTTTTAGATCCTATATTCTAATTAGTTTTAGAAAATTTGTAAAACATAAAGGAAAATATTTTTGTATCCCCTTAATTTACCTCCCTCCACCATATCTATTCTTCTCAATGTGCTTTATATATCCATTTATTTTGATATTAGATATTGGTTATTCTTTACAATTTGATACATTTTAATTTATTTATATCTTTTGACTAAAAATTTTCTTGGGGAGTATAAATTCCACAAATAATAAGGAATTTATAATTTTCAATGAAAAATTATTTCACAAATGGAAATAGATAATGGTTTCATATCTTTTATCACATATATAAATTCCATAAAACGCTCAGAATGGTGTAAACATACCCAAAGTTGGTGAAACCATTCCTTTATAGGATAATGAAAATATTCAAACCAATGGTAGAGTGCATAATGTGTTATATTCAAACCCCATTGAGAAAGAATAGATATAATATATTGCTTCTATATCCTTTAAATCTATATGGAGAAAGCCTCGTGAAGTGCATAAAGGTGAAAATGATGTAAAAGAATTTGGTTTACTGATATTTTGTGCATGATTTTTGGATATTTGGCTTTCTATATATAAATCAATTAATTAGCTCTTTATTTTAGTGAAAATAATTTTTATTTTTATATATATTAATGGAGGTGTTATTGAATAATCTAAAGATATAGTGAGATTTATTTAAATTATACTAGAAAAATATGATGCCAAATTTCAGATTTATAGGATCTAGACTAGGATCGGTTGGAATTAAAAAAACTCAATATTATGTTTATATCTTATGAAATTATAAGGGGGAAATAATTTAAAAGGAAAATAAAAACAAAAAATATGAATTTTTTTAAATCCTCAAAAGTTTCATGGAATATTAAATCAAATAGTTATCATGAAGAGTGATTAGAAGTTGAATATGGTGTTATAAAATTCACAGAATTAATGTTATTTTCCTTTAAAGGATTTAAATGAGTAAAATATAAGTATAAATAAAAACATAAAGTTTAATTGTATTAATTATGGAAGAATTATATAGTTTTTAGATAATTTAACTTATAAAAATTAAGAGGAATAAAAGTACGCTCAGCCTAAAAGAACACATAAGCTGGAAAGTGGTCAGAATTGAGAAAAAATATCAAAAGGAAAGGGAATTTGAAATACATTGAAGAAGATAAATTTTTTTTCAAACTTGATATTAAATATTTTGGTGATGAGATCAAAAATGTGTAATAAGATATATAAGATTTAATTTCTCAATATTTCATTGTTTAATCAAAAAAAATTAATTAACCATATAATGAAGAAGATGAAAGTAGTGAAGAAAATATGAAAGATAAATAAACACCAATGGATTTATGATAGATAAAAGAACCAATGGAGTAATAATTATGAAATTAGCACATGGTTTTTTAAAGGAAAATTGGAATCTTGATAGAGAGAGATAGGTAATGTTTCATTTAATAAAGAGATTTATTCTTTAAATACATCACTTGATATGTTAAATAAAAAGTTAAATTATAAAAAGTAAGATTTGTTTTTTATTAAAATTAGTAATATCACTAAAATCCTTCAATTAGGGAATAATATAATTTAAATAACTATAATAAACATCATTTAAATAAATCGAGGGTTTAAATACCATAATAAAAAATAAATGGAATATAAAACCACATTAAAATTTTTTTTTTGATTTCAAAAACACTCTTAAAAAGATTAAAGAATATGTCAAAGTAGTAGAGGATATTTTTTATATTTAAATAAAACTACTAATTATATAAGTTTGTCATGAACATTTATCTTGGATAACCAACCATGAAATCAAATCAATATATGTAATAATGTTAAGGTATAGAACATAACAGCGTCACCTAAACAGAGTGATGTACTCATTTTTTCTTCAAAATATTTTGCAAATAATTCATAAAAACAATTATATATTTCGAAATAATGAATTATAGGATAATCCTATAGGAAAATCAATGTTAAAAGAGAGAAATTATCATTATGAAAAATTAAAATACAATCAAAGGTGTAACACCCTAGTAATTTGTTCTATAATTTTAAATAAATTATGTTATGAAAAATAATATTTTAAAATTAAGTGTTTAAATTAATAATACTTATATTATAAATTATAAGTTTTCAAATTAATTTTAAAAAGAAATATTATATTATTGTATTAATTTTTGTAAAATAATGTTTCAATATGAATATTTGTATTTTATTTTTAAAAACATTATTTTTATCAATATATTATAATATATATATTTACTATTATAATTATTTTGATAAATACAAAATTATGGTATGAATATATTCACTATTATTATAACTCCCCATGATTTTATGAATAATTTCAATTCATTATATAGATTATATGCACATAAAACTAAGTCACTAAAAACAACACTTTGTTATAGCTTTAACCTATACATTAAACTTAATTTTCCCACTTCTGTGTTTTTGAGTTTTAAAAAAAATGAAATATAATGTTGTGCTCAGTAATATATTTAGAGTCTTATAGAGTCAACTTAATTTTAGTGAATAGTAACTTTACCCTTATTAATATTAATGTAACCTTATGAATAGTAACATGAACCATATGAATGGTAATGTACCAGTATGAATATTAATCTCACCCAAATAATTATAAATAAAATTTATGCAACTATTAAATAAAAGTGGATATTTTAAACCTTAATAATTAATTGTGGATTTTCTTTAGAATTAAATATTTAATTAAATTTTTATAGTTAATAAATTAAATAAAAAGAAAACTAATTTTTCATAAAATGAATTCATAAATAAATATTTTATCTTCCTATGATTTTGGGATAATTTAATTAGATCATAGTTAATTTTTCAGGGTATTATAAAAATAGTTATAATTTTAAAAAATACATTTTTCATGTAAATGGTGATTGTGATTAAAAAATAAATTTCTCATATATATATAAAATTATTTTCATAAAATGGAGTTAATTTTTGTACTCTACACATCAAAAACGTTTATGGTGGTTTTTTGGGATTTTTCTAAAATACCTGAAATTTGTGAATAGTGAAATTTGAAAATTTACAAAATATTTTAAATAAATGAAATTCTGCATCATGCTTGAGTCATTTATAATGTAAATGGGCATTTGATATATCTAAAATTCACCTATTAATGTATTTAGACACAAGAATCAAAACTGTTTATGTTCTGGAGCCCATATAAAATAAATAATAATTAAACTAATGAAAAAACCCTCTTCTCCTCCAACATAAAACCACCTATCACCCCTTGTTCGTCTTACACCACTCAATATTTGATCCTTTCTTGAGTTCCTAAAAATACAATTACCAACACCCTTATTTATGTCCAATACATGAGGGTCTCACCAAAAGGCCAAAACAAATGGCCTTATGGAGGTTCTCAAGGAGGAGTACTCAAGAGGTAAACCTATCTTCCTTTTTATTTCAATTTCTTTTACAAGTTTCATTCTGTAGGTTCTATCTCCTCACATCCCGTCATAAAAATGATATGATAAATATGTTACCTTAAATTTAAGATAATTATATTATAATAATTTAATATTTCATCATAATCTCTCTTTCCCCCTCCTCTGTACTAAAAATAAAAATTGTGTCTGAGATGTGTTAATTTATCACACTCAAGGACCATGGGGTTTCAATTTCTATTATAATCTTCCATTATAGTCATGAAACCATTTCTATTATTGAAAAATATCATAATACATATAATATATCATATGTAATGTTATGGAACTAGTTTTTACACATGTTATTAAATTATGAAACAAAAAGAGATCATGGTGATCGAAAAACAACCAAATTAATCCATGCATTTATCATTAAAATTTTATCTAATGATTCATACCCACCCCAAATAACCAAAAAAATTACTTGATCATTTAACTTTATAGATGATAAATAATAAATTATAACTTTAATTATGGATTTCAATTTCCATTTTACATGAACTTTCATACACTTATACAAGTAAATCAATCATGAAAAAAAAAGAAAATGTGCACCCCCAAATGATGAAATTTAATCTCTTAACACATATAAAAGGTCATAAATGAACTTAATTAAGATATAATAAGTAAATTACATGTATATATGGATTTGGGATTGTTAATTAATGAATATAATTTGATTATTCTGGACATTAAGATCAAGTGGACAATACATTCGGATATAATGCAAGGGTTTCCTCATCTCACTTCCATTTTTTGTGAGGTTTTCTTTATTCACTAATATTAGATGAGAATGGTGTATGTACACTACTGATTGTTGTATCATATCATGAATATAATTATTTTCATGTAATTAAATGTATAAATTTATGATTATTTATTTTGGTGCATATGATTCGATTGATTACAAAGTGCTAATGATTTTCTACCCGAACATCCATTTTCATTTTGGTTACTCTTATTCTCTACTTACCTAAATGAAATTCTTATTTGTTATTTTTTTCTCATAATAATTTATTTTTCAATGTTATTTATATTTTTACCAATCATAATCCTTTTTTATTTTATGGGTAGTTACATGTTTTAAAATAATCATTCGAAAAAACTTTATCCCAAAATACAAGCCCGATTAAAGGAAACTTCTCGAATTATTTTTTATATTGAAGGGAACTATATAATCTATTTTAATACATGTTTCTTTTTATAAAACCATAAATTTTATCATTAAAATATTTTTTGGTTAATTTCTAGTTTTATGAAAGTAAAAATGCATTTCCTCTTTAAAATCTCTTTATTATTTTCCTTAAAAACCACTAAAATGTTTTATTTCTAAAGATTATTTAAAAAATATTTTTACCTGATTTCACTTTAGTGTGAAAACATTTATACCTCAAATTTAATTTCAATTTTATTCCCTATTATTTTCTGGCATATAAATGTTTACAATCAGATTTCATGACTAATACGAATGATATTCTAAAAGAACTCTTCTTTCCAAAGTAAAGAAAGGATTTTTCTTGCCTTACTTTAACTTTTATGATATATATGACTTGTTGAACACTTATTTCTTGCATGTGGTTTATGTACTTCCCTTTTCTATATCATATAAAGAGTATCATTGTTCTCATTATATTCTATGGTATTATCAATTAAATTTTTCAAGGTAGTATGGGACACATTAGAATGTTTAAGGATTATTTCCTCAAGAAATTTTCAATGGTATCATTTAAAAGTATCTTATTCTATGTCAAAACCCTTTGTTTAATATTTTACATCATTGTGGTGTATCTAATATCATATAATCTTCAATATTTATTTGAAGGGAATCTAATTAGTTTGACTATGGATACTCTATCTTGATACCATTCTCCATATTACTCCAAATGGATAGTGTTTATGTTTAATGATTGGGGAATGTGATTTACATTTAATATGTATGTTTAAATATGATTTTATATGTTTATTATGTTCAACCCATTCATATTAGGAATGTGTTTGACTTATTATGTGATAGGTGGGGCCCTCTATAGGCCCTGGATGAATCGGCAGGTCTCATGAGACAAACTAGAGTCTTGGCATGAGGCCTTGACAGTATGGTTATTTATAGTCTTAGAATGATTCTTTGATGGTATGGTTACGATGTATAGAATTATTCATTACCTAATTATGAATATATTAATTGATAGTTCATGTGGTTATTCTTCTAGTAGAATACCTATGATTATGTTTTTATGTAGTATTATTTATTCAGCTCGTATTCCTGCTATATTGTGTTGAAGATTATTTTTAATGGAATTTGTACTTTTATTTATTCACCAAGCCTAGTGTTTATAATTATTATATATTCCATTGTATTTCTTACCTTTACTAAGTATATGAGCTCACCCTTCCATTTTATGAATAAGAAATCATTGCATAAGATTTCGGGGATGCAATTTCTTTTATTTTATATTTCATCATGATATATTTCCTTTTACCAATTTATTATGGGTATCATGGATGCAATATGGTCTTCCAATACTACTAAAATATTTTTCCCTTAAGGATTTGATTCCTTGTAATCAAGGAAATGTAATAAAATAATACACCAGCTCCATGCTACTGGGGTTGGGGCATTACAGTTGGTATCATAGGGAGGTTTATTTGAATCCTTAGAAACTAGATTTAGAAAACATATATTAGGGAACAAAACCCTAAGATTGAAATTTTATATATGTATAAATGACCATCATATAATTTTGTTAAGAACATTATTAGGTGGTTTATCCTAGTAAATACATCCATTTTTATATTCTACAAGTGGACGTTGTTCTGGTAGAGATGCACCTAGGAGTAACAACTCCAATAAGGTGTCCCAAGCTTGACTCAGGGTAACATGGTACATTAAAATGGACCTCAATATTCACTTCGTTTAAAAATACTGAGGGATATTCTTGGGATAATTCACATTTTTCTTATATATAACTATGAAGGATTTATGCTTCCAAATTAACCAAAGTATACGGTTCTAGGATTTACAATTCATAAATTTATGATATGTGCTATACCATGTTTAGAGTTGTAGAAATTTAATAATTTTAAGAGAAAATATAGTATATGTAATAGATTATAAATAGTTATAAGCAGGAGGAATGGGAACTTCACTGATGCACATGATGAAAATAGTAAGAAAGATCACATCACTTATGGTTTTAAGCCATCCTTTCAAAGGAAGATAATCTTCTATGTATCCTTGTCATATGAGAAAATAATATCATGTGTTAACAAGATAAGTAAGGAATTATCTTAGTCCTATGGATTTTGAGGGAATAAATAAATGAAAAAAATGGAAGCATAAAGTATGGATAAAGGGAATAAGAAAAATAATGGTTTTCCCACATGTGATAACTGTGGAAAGAATCACCCTTATAAATGCATGAAGTGAATGGGAGTTTGTTATATGTGTTGAGAAAAAGGACAACAAGTCCATGATTGCAAAGGTACGAAAAAGGATTCCAATTTACATTACTTCAACTAAAAATAGATGAGAAACTATGAGAATCAATGTTCCAAGCGTTAAATGAATATACCCCAAATGATGTTACTAAATAATGACCAAGTTATGATACCACCGCAGATGAAGTGGAATGACTAATATTCTTATTAAATAATCATGTCATTTAAATATTTTATCAACTATGTACTGGTTATAAGAATTAATTGAATATATGAGGATTGTACTACAGTACTTTTTTTATTAAGGATTGGATTCCATAAGTTGACTGGTACAAAGAAAAGATATTTTTTAGAATGTTAATCTTTTTTTAAAATGCATGATTAATGGAAATAAGACCCTAAATATATTCCTAATGATGATATAATGTTTAATAGATGATTGATTTTTATAATTACTGACTACCTTTGAACTTATTATTGAATTATTGAAAAGTGTTCTATGTTATCATAAAAGGAGTTTACAATACTTTTTGGATTTCAATAATAAATCCAATAAAATTTATCTAACATGAGGAATATGTATGATTGCATGTTTTTAATAATGTTTTTATGTTAATTCATGTTATTACCATATTTTAAGAGGATATATGTTGATGTTATTCACATGTTTGGAATGTGAAAATTTAGAACTACTTCATATTGATTAAGGGATAATGACCACTTCATCTTGTAAATTCAGAGACCTTCTCTCTGAAGTGGTGAATCATTATGGAATATTTAAACATTTATGAATGGTTTAAGTTGATCATTGTACAAGATTTAATAGGTTTATGTATTACTTCACCACATGGTGCAACCTTTTCTAAGTGATGAAGTATAGAGAGTTCAAGGTGCAATCAAAGGATAAGTTTGTGTATATTTATACTCTTATAGGGTGGAATAATTCATCAACCCTGGGGAAAGGGTTATAAAAAATGGTTTCCTATTATAACATTTTTAAATAATATCAATTAACTTTTTCATAATTGTAATTAATGGTTTTTTGGTAATCCACTTTTATCTGAACATGTTATCTATCATGTTCCATCGTAACATGATGGTTTGATTATTCTTCTATGTCCATATTATCTCTTTTCACTAATTTTATCCTATTAAAATGTGTATATTTTGTGTAACCTATGAATTTCACTTTCCCCATTATTAATATAATATTTTTTAACCATATTTCTGAAGTAGGTTTCCCACAAGATAATTTTCATGTATCAACCTTTAATTTTCGAAGTGCAATTTCAAATTTCGAGGATGCAATTCTATTGAGGGGAGAATAATGTAACACCCCAGTAACACTTTTTATAATTTTAAAATCACCAAGATATGAAAAATATTAATTTAAAATTAAGTGTTTTATTTAATAATACTTATTTCTCAATTTTATTGCTTACAAATTATTTTTAAAAAAAATACTATTTTACAGTTTTATTATGTGAAATATAATTTTTTTAATATGAATATGTGTATTTTATTATTACAAAATTAGTTTTTATCAATATATTATAATATATATTGACTATTATAATTATTTTTATAAAAACTAAATTATGTTATTAATATATTCACTATTATTATGACACGCCAACATTTTGTAAACAATTTCAATTCATTAGATATCTTATAATCACACAACACTAAGTCAATAAAAACCAACACATTTTTATATTTATAAACTTGAAGTTAAACTTAATTTTTCCACTTCGGTGTTTTTAATTTCAAAAAATATACATACATGGTTTCATTCAATAATATATTTAGAGTTTGATAGAATCAAAATAATTTTTTGTGAATAGTAACTTGAACCCTATGAATAGTAATGTACCCTTATGAATATTAACATGACCCATATGAATAGTAATGTACCCTTAAGAATAGTTACCTCACCCATTTAAGTATTAATTAAATTTAGGAAACTTATAAATTAGAGTGAATATTTTAATCTTTACTAATTAATTGGGGGTATTTTTGTGAGAATAAATTTGTTAATTACAATTTTATAGTTAATAAATTAATTTAATAGAAAATTAATTTTTCATAAAATTTATTCATAAATCAATATTTTTTTGTTCTATGATTTTGGGATAATTTAATGAGACCTCAGCTAATTTTTCATGGTATTATAAAAAGAGTTATAATTTTAAAAACTGTATTTTCCATGTAAATGGTGATTGTAATTAAAAATTAAATTTATCATATTTAAAAAATTATTATTATAAAATGGAGTTAATTTTTAAATTCTACACATCAGAAATGGTTAGGTTGAATTTTTTTATATTTCTAAAATACGTAGATTTTTGTGAATAATGAAATTCAATTATTTACAAAAATATGCTAAATAAATGAATTTATGTATCATCCTTGAGCCATGTATGATGTAAATTTCCATTGGTTCGCACTCACATTCATCTATTACTATTATTACTCACAATAATAAGTACTATTCAAAGTCTTGTTGCAAAATAATTAAATAATGATTAAAATAATGGAAAACCCCTCCTCTCCTCCAACATAAAAACCCCCTTCCTCTCACACCACTAAAGCATTGATCCCTACCTATGATATACCAATTACTCTTCCCAAGACCCTTACTCACATCCAAAACCTATTTTTCTCACCCAAAGGCCAAAACCAATGGCCTAAATGAGGTACTTAAAGAGGCGTACTCAAGAAGTAAGCCTCACTTCCTTTTTCTTTCAGTTTCTTTTACATTGTCCATTCTACTGTTTCTGTCTCCTCACACCCCTCATCCCAATTATATTATAATTACATCACATTACATGTATAGAAATGATATTATTCTAATTTAATATTTCATCATCATCTCTCTTCCCCCCTCCTATTATACTAAAAATGAAAACACCATCTGAGATGTGTTAATTTATCACACTTAAGGACATGGGGTTTTCAATTTCTATTAAAATATTAAATTGTGGTCATGAAAACATATTTATGGTAGAAAAAGATCATAATATATGTAATATATCCTATTTAAGTTTTTGGAATTATTTGTTTCACATGTTATTAAATTATAAAATAAAATGAATTTGTGGTGATCAAAAAAGCACCAAATTAATCCAAGAATTTATCATTAAACTTTTATCTAATGATTCATCCAATAGAAAAATAACCAAAGGATTTATATAATCATTTAAATTTATTTATTATCAATAATAACTTATAATATTAATTATGGGTTTCAATTTGCATTTTACATGAACTTCCATACTCTTATACAAGCGAACTGATCCTGAAAACTAAGAAAACATACACTCCCAAATGATGAAATTGAATCTATTAACCCATATAAAATCCCCTAAATGAACTTAATGAAGATATAATAAATAAATTAAATATAAATAAGTTTCTTTTATTATAAATTAATTAATCCAATTTGATTATTCAGGACATTAAGATCAAGTTCAGAATACATTCAGACAAAAAGTAAGGGTTTCCTCATCGCACATCCATTTGTTGAGGTATTCCTTATTCACTACTATTAGTTGAGTATGTTGTATGTATAAAACCCATTGATATATCATATCATGAATATTTTTATTTTTATTGTATTAAATGTATCAATTTAAGATTATTAATTTTGCGGCATATGATTCGATTGAGTACAATGTGGAAAAGATTTTCTACTCGAACCTCCATTTTCATTCGGGTTACTCTTATTCTCTACTTAACTAAATGAAATTAATATTTAATATTTGTTAATCCTCATAAATTCAGTGTTAATTTTTTATATATTTTTACCAATCATACTTCTTCTTTATTTTATCTCTATTTATATGTTTTAAATTAATCTTCCAAAATAATAATTCTTCTTGAAATACAATACTGATTCAAGGGAACTTCAAAAATTATTACCTATATTTAATGGAACTCTATTATATGTTTTAAACCACTATTATTTTTCTCAAATCATATAATTAATCATTAAAAACTATCTTGGTTCATTTCCAGTTTTATGAAAACAAACATGTCTTTCCGCTTTATAATCACTTTAATATTTTTCTTAAACCATTCTAAAATGTTTTATTTCTAATGCTTCTTAAAAAAATGTTTTTACATGATTTCACTTTGGTGGGAAATTTTTTTTTACTCAAATATAATTTCAATTTTATTCCCTCTTATTTTCTGTGATATAAATTTTTACAATCTTATTTCATGACAAATTCAAATGATTTACCAAAAACCTCTTCTTTCCAAAAGTAAAAACTATTTTTCATTTCTCACATTATTTTTTATGAGATATATTCCATGTTCACCACTTATTCCATGAATGTGGTGTATGTAATTCCATTGTTAATATCATATCAATAGTCTCCTTATTATAATTATATTCGAAGGGATTATGATTTTAATGTTTCATGGTGGTATGGGACACATTAAAATGTTTTTTGATCATTTCCTCAAGAAATTATCAATGGTATCATTTAAAAGTATCTTTATCTATTTCAACATCATTTTTTTAATATTTTACTTCATTAAGGTGTATCTATTATGATATAATCTAAAATATTTTTTTAAGGGTTTTTGATTAGTTTGATAATGGATGTTCTATCTTTATACCATTCACCACATTACTCTGAATGTTTAGTGTCCATGTTTATTGATTGGGGAATTTTATTTACATTTCATATGTTATTTTAATTATGAATGTGTATTTTTATTATGTTCAACCCATTCATATGAGTAATTTATTGGACATATTAATTGATGGGTGGGGTTTACTATATCCCCTTGATACATCGGTAGGTCTAATGACACAAACTAGAGTCTCGGTACAAGGCCCTGAAAATATTGTTATTTATGGTCTTGTCACGAGGCCTTAATGGTATGCTTATGATGTTAAGAATTATTAATTCACTCATTATGAAGTTATTAATTAATAGTCCATGTGTTTATTAGACTAGTATAATACCCATGATTATTTTTTATTATGGCAGTATTTGTTTAGCTCTGATTCCTACCATATTGCATTCATGTTTATATTAAAGGGCATGTGAACATTTATTTATTAACCATGCTCAGTGTTTGTGTTTATGATATCTTCCACTAAATTTCTTACCCTCACTATGAATCTGAGATCGCCCCTTTATTATGTATCTCTTCCCCAAGTTATGAAGAAGAAATCATTATATAATATTTTAATGATGAAATTTATATTATTTTATATTGTATCATGTTATATTCTATTTTCCCAATGTATATTGTAACGCCCCAAGCTTCCTCGGTATGTTTCCTTTCGAATAATGCAATGACGTGCATTGTACGCAACTTCGAGATTTTAACACACCACAACCAATCAAACTAGCCGTTATGAATAGTAATATCTACCTTTTGAAATTATAAATATTTTATATTTCAAAATGGACTTCATTTTTGGATTCATAGTATCGAATTTATCCTAAGGTGAAATTTTGGTACTTTTCGGATAACTTTCATATTTTGATGAATAGTGAAAATTACTAAATTTTAATTAAAAACAACTTTTTTAATCAAAATAATTAATATTGATAAATTATAAATTTTAGTGGTTTTAAAGTATATTTAGAATATATTTTTACCATTTAATTTAATGTTTTTCATTGGACATAATTTCACAATTAAATCAGACATAAACACGTGTCAATCTTTTGATAGTTATTATCTCTTAAAAACACTCTTTTTATTTTAACAACGGGAATTAATTTTAAATTAATTTCTGCAACTTCTGTGTTTTGAATTTGGAAAAATGGATTACATATTTGGAATCAGGATGTCCAAATTATGTAAATAGGTAACTTTTATTTTTACACATTTTGAATAATTATTGCGGTAAATATTTTATTTACCATGGTTAAAGTGTAAATCCGGTAAATAAGGGTTAAAAAAATAATATTATAATAATACAAAATTACCCTAAAACGTGTCCTAACCTTATTGGTGGACACATACCCGACCATGGGCATCCTTGGGTTGATTTGGGGACCCCTTGGAGCCACTTGTATGTGGTAGGGACACATTAAATTAATAAAGTTAAAATAAAAATAAAAATGGCATAAGCTTACATCTTTTAGAAGAACAATTTTTACATAGGGTTATACATGTTGGATTTTCGATTATAAATATTCATTAGAAAGCTAAAAAGATTTCATACATAATGATATTGTATTTATAATTTTTAGACATCAAATAATTTAAATTATTAATGACACAATAATGATGCAATGTTTACCTCATTAATAAATCATTTAAATAAATAAGATTATAATGATTAAAATATTATCTAAAACCTGTCCAATTCTTATTGGTTGATGTTATTTAGAATATTAGTCATCTTATCTTTGACCTCAATGATTTTTGGACCATTATAAACCGAATATAATTATATTATAAAGTAATACTTTCACACTTTCCTAAAGAGCCCCTCCTCTCCCTTATAAAAGGAGACCACTTCTACTCATTCCTCACACCTCTCAAGCCACTTGGATCGTCCAAACCCTGCCCCAATAATCTCCCCACATCCCTCTCCTCCTCCTTGAAGCTTCCCCTTAGGCAGAAAGAATTTCAAGAAGTCCTTTGGTTCCAACCAAAGTGAGTTACCTAAATTAAAGGTAACGATTTCTCTTAAATTATTTTCATTTATTTTGCTTCTCCAACCCCCAAACACTTTTTATTTCCTTTCTTTTGTAACAATACCAGTATCCAAAATATACTAGGATGTTGTTATAAGAAGGATTAAAACTACACATACACACAACTCCATCTAATGGATGATGAACATAATGTTTCTGTGGATGGAAAACTAACACCTCACGAAACGATGATTGTTCAAATACATATTACTGCCTCTCATGGTGGCCATTATGATGGAACTGTAATTAAATATGATATTAATGATATATATTTTATATATAAGCTTCTGTAATTCCATTTTATATCATTTCATTATTCGTTTCATGTTGTATGTACATATGATAATTTCATTTGAGGAAGTGCGGACTACCGCCCCCTTAAAATGATATGACTCGTTCATACCACACCTGGAACGTATAAAGGATGGTGTTAATGAACTTAAGTAACATATATAAAATATTATATTATAATGGAATAATAAAATACCTATGTATCATTTGGATTCGATTCTTTTAAAATAAAAATTAAATGGAAGTAGCGTTCGTGCGTACGTACGGACTACCGTCTCCGCGAACGCGATGAGATTCATTGTCCATCATATCCATTAAAGTATAATTATAATTTGTTGATTTAAAAATAGTATCTAAGGACTTGATATCATTCTGGATATGAATAATATACATCCCATTAATAACTAATATGGCTCACATAACAAAGAATATAAAGTAAAATGAACCCGTTAACACCCGAAATGACGATAATTCTAAGATATTATTAACAAATCAATGTTAAAAGTTCATATATGATATCATATTAAAGTAAATTATTCTTGTATTATTCAATAACAATTATTTCACCATTATACAGGAGGTAAACCTACCATCGACCAAGGAAAAAGTACAAAGTAAGGGATTTTCTTATCTCACTTTCAATTCCGTGAGATTTCCATTGTTCACCACTTAATTATTGCATGTGGTGTATGTGTACTGCCCATGATTATATTCATTGTGTAATATACTTTAATTTATGGGTATTTACATCATCATGGTATGATACTTCTTTCATGGGTGTATGTTTCGTAAGTTACCTAATCGATAAGGGAATTTGAGATTTCAATTTCCACTCATTTGGCTTTACACATATTTCATTGGTTATATTACTCCAAGATTATGTGTGGAATCGCTATTCATTTGATTATGCCTTAATTTCCACTCCCCTTTCTGTGGATATACTTTTGATACACATAATCACTCCATTGATAAATTCTCAACTGATCGGTATGAACTTGATAAGAGTAATTTTAACTCAATCTCCATTTGTTGAGTTAAATATCCAATTTGTTGGTATTGTTTCTACAAGAATATGTGTGAATATCCTTTGATTGTTTTACACTGAATATTCAATCATATTTAGTGTATTTATATTTTTCACACATAATTATGTCATTGATTTATCCTTAACCTAAGGATACGGCCTTTATGAGAGATTCCATCTCAATTTACATTCCATTGAGACTTCTTTGTTGATATACACCAAATCGATTTTATGTGGTGTATATAATGTACTTTGACATAGTATGTCATGAATCCCTTTACTCTCATGATATTACAATGTTTTGATTACATCAATTATTTGTATTCAAGTGTCTCTATTTTGGTTAGAAACTCTAACTAAAATACCTTTTTTAAAATGTTTTAAAGACTTATTCTTCTATATCTTGCTCATTAATGTACATGTTTTAAAAATGGTTTTAAGGATTTATTTATATGGACATTAAAGTTTTAAAATTAAAACTCCTTTTAAAAGTTTCAAAGTGGTATGGGACACTTTGATTCAAAAATCTATTTTTAAATGGCTTCTTGACAAATAGTGTGACTTTTAAATGATTTCAAGAAAAGGGGGATATTTCCCTCAAATAGTTTTGATGATTATTTTCATCTATTTCAACATCCTTCATTATTCATGATTGAGGTTAATGTGATACAATACAATCTTCCATATTGTATCAAATGAGTTATGTTTGACTGTGGATGTTCTATTTTTATACCATTCATGGTTTGTGGTTAAAGTATTGACATTTCGTATGCTAGTTTTAATACGAATGTTTATTTTATGCTTAAACCTATTCATATGAGGAATGCGTTGGACTTAATAAGTGACGGGTGGAGCCCGCTATAGCTCCTCGATGCATCGGTAGGTCTCATGAGACAAACTAGTGTCTTGGCACAAGGCCTTGGCAAAATCTTATTTGTAGTCTTGGCACGAGGCCTTGGCTATGTGGTTATGATAGTCTGGAATTATGCATTACATCATTATGAAAGTGGTTATTGATAATGCATGGGATTATTCGACTAGTAGAATATCCATGTGAGTAAGTAAATGGCATTATTTTATTTTATCTTTGCCATTTTATGATGAAGTTCAAGTTTAAAAGGCTTTTGTTTTAGTTATAAACTGCCTTAAGTGTTTATACTTATTTATGAAAGCTTCTACTATAATGTTATCCTTACTGAGCATCTGATCTCACCTCTTTCAATGTTTTATTTTTCCCAGGATTATGAAGAAGTAATTTATGAATGACCTGCAGGGATAGTATGAGGGGATATGAAGACAAGATGTTTTTTTTATGATGTAATGTAAAAATTTATGGATGTATCTAGTTATTCCAAGGCTACTAAACTAATCGATCTTTCGAGATTTGATCTTTCTTGTGATCATGCCAATGTTATGTAATTAATGCACCGACTCTGGGTAACTGGGGTCGGGGCGTTATATATATTGGGAATAATGAAT